>WKFP01013881.1:140110-159696 GCA_011057875.1 Pterocles orientalis
CATCAGGTGGGGAGGGGCATTATCACTGTGTATCACATTGCATCTTTGTATATAGTATTATTTCTAATATTATTGTAGTTTAGTAATTAAATTGTCCTTATCTCAACCCACAAGTCCTCTTTGCCATTTACCTCTTTAATTCTCTCCCCTATCATTGGGTGGGGGCAGGGACTGTGTGAGCGGGTGTGTGTGGTTTGGCCCCCAGCCAAGGGCCAACCCATCACACAGAGGCCCTCAGCTCCACAAGGCTGCCCGGGGTCTGCCGAAGCGCCAGGAAAGGTCAGTCCCAAATTCAACCTTCTGGGCTCCTGTGCTGGACCGGGTGGAGTGGCGGGGAGCTGGCGGATCCCTTCCCTGAGCCCGTGCGGCCATGCTGGCGCAGGAGCAGTGCGGCTGTGTTTGCACAGAGCTCACGGCTGGGATAACCTGGTTAAAACTCAGGTGGGTTTTATTGCCGCAGCTCTGTCCCTGCCCAGGCACACGCTCGGGTCTTGTACCAGAGCCAGGCTGCCCTGCGCAGCGGTGGGTGTGGTGCCCTTGCTCTCTTCGGCTTTGGGGGAAGATGCTCCCCCCTCCATGCGTGGGCTCTTTCCCTGTGCTCAGCGGCTATCGATGCTCAGCACTGGGCCAGCCCGTTCTGCCATGTATAACCGCATCCCTCTTGCTCCCCAAGCTTGCTCCGGCTTTACGCAGCTGCAGCACCAGCCAGCCTCCTCCAAGCAGTCGCACCCTTTCGCAGACCCGATTTTCCACCCGATTGCCATGTTTTTCACACTGTTCTGTGCCAGGAGAGCCCAGAGCTGCAAGGCTGGTGTGGGCCAGGCTGGTGAGCGTGGGCACGAGCTGCTCACCAGCGCGTCGCCCCAGGGCTGGTTGTGCACCATGGTGTGCAGCAGTGCAGGCGTGAAAATGAAAAACTGAAACCTTCCAGACAGGGACCACCGCAGCGACCCATAACGATGTTATTTTCCTCCACAATGAGAGATCCAATACTGGGCCATGAGACCCCGTCATTAACGCAGGTGTCCGGTTTGTGAACGAGAGGTGAACATGCTCGTCGTTGCCTTGCCATGACCTTAGGGATGGTTGTTGCTTTCTGTCGGACCAGGAGGGGCTGGCGATGGATCGATTCCCTGTGGCCACGGTGCTCTCCTGTGCTATCATCATGTGTGACTATAGGCAATAGCAATAATCAGCATGTCACCGTTCCCAGGACAGGCGGGAACAGCGGCGCGATGTATGCTCTAGGACATCATGGACATGACGACTCTTTGTACGGGTGCTCGTCCATCTCCAGCCCCCAGCAGGCAGGGGCTGGGGTCGGGGTTTTGCCGGCTCTGCAGTGACAGGTAATAACCTGAAGGTTACGATATCGTGGAAGGATTGCAGGGCAGGCTCCTTGCCAGCCAGACCCAGGTCCAGGTAGCACAGACACATTTCTTTCTGCCTTTTCTGCCCTCTTGGCCACCAGCAGCGGGCAGGAGCCCCATGGGACCAGGCAGAACCCTTCTTTGGCTGTGCTGCAGTGGGAGGGGGACCGACCCTCCCATGGCCCTGGGAAAGGGCAGAGTGAAGGGGGAAACCTGCCTCCGTGCAGCAGGGACACGGCTGGCTGGAACCCTCCTCTCTGGATTAAGGCAGGCTTTTTTTTTTTTAATCAGTTCAGTGTTTTACAGCTCAAATTCAAATAGGAGCTTAAGAGCTTAAACAATGAAACATAAGGATGTGTTGGCATGGATGGGCCGTCGTTCCTCTCCCTGCCTGCCGAGCCCCTGTGCAGCTCTGCCTGGCATCAGCCTGGGGAGAAACCCCCCGTGCCTGGCCGTCCCAGCCCCATCAGACCTCCCGGTCCTTCCCCGCCGAGCTGGGAGGTGAGGCACGCGGGCAGCCCTCCAGCTGGTCACCCAGGGCTGATCCCAGCAGGGCTGTGCCGTGTCCAGCCCCCTGACCCCCCCCTGCCTGGCAGCCCTGTGTGTGGTTTCCCCGATGCTGAGGTCTGTGGCTTCGCGGGCGCTGGATGCTGGGGTCCCCAGGGCTTTGGGGAGGGTGCTGTTGGGGGGGTGCGTTGGGAGATGGGGGAGCAGCAGGTGGGGCTGGGTCTCTCCTGGAGATGTGCTGGGGGGTCCTCACAGAGCCCCACCTCCGGCACTGCTGTTCCCACCCTCGTTCCAGATGGATGCTGCTGCCTGGAAATAATTGCTGGGAGCTGCCGGCGTGCGGAAGCTCGTTGCTATTCAGCATCAGCGGTCAGCCCGGGCGTCTCGGAATCCCAGCGCAGCCTCGCCGCCCCCATCCCGGCTCCGTCCCTCTTGTTCATCTCCTCCACCCTCGGCTGCCTCTCGCCCTCCTCTGCCACCCTCGGCAGCTCCCCATCTCTTTCCCGCTTTCTGCAGAGTGGCTTTGCAAAGGAGGAACTTCACCTCCTGCCTCGGAGTCGCTGTGAGAAGTGGCAATAATTGTCCACGGAGCCGAGGAAAGCCCAAGAGACAGATCACGTAGCACAGAAGGTGGCTTTTTCTGCCCACTGCCACGTGTCTTAAGGAAATGCAACTGCCCCCAGGTTATTGTGTTATCAGGGTGGAGAACAGAGCGTGGCGAAAGCCTGGATAGAAAACAGAACAAAAAAAAAAAAGCAGCAGAAGAAAGGATGCTGCTTCCTTTGGGGAAGGGAGACTTCTGGACCAGATCCCCAGCTACTGTAAATAAAAATGCGTTACACTGGCTTACTCCAGCCGCAGCCGCTGTAAGATACTTTTTCCACAAAGCATTTTCCTGTCCAGGTCAGTTTTCTTTTTCTAGCTTCCTCCAACTTCAGATGCCATCACTAAAGCCCAGGAGTGCAGCCTGACCCGTGCAGCTGGCTCGGGGAGCAGTGTCCAGGACGGGAACTGCCAGACCTGGGAGGATCCAGGGACAGCGATGCTGCGCTGCCCTTCCCGCAGGCACAGCCGCCCCCTGCTCTCAGCCAGCGCTCCCAGTCCCCCTTCTCCGCAGCACGCAGCCAGCATCCCTCCCAGGCACGGGGCCGGGGCTGTGCCAGACCTAGCTGGAAGGAGGAGCAGCGCTGTAAATCTCTGACAACATCCCTGCCGAGCCTCGCGCCTTCAGTGCTACACTGGGGATGGCCACCCCGGCCAGAGGGCAGAGACGTGGGCTGGAGGGATGTCCTCACTGTCACTGCCCATGGGTGAGCCGGCGGTAAAGGCGTCTGCCTCTGCGTTGGCCATCTGCACTTTTTTAGCTCGGAACAATAAACACTTAAGGGTCACCTGCTTGCTTTAATCTCCTCCGGTTCGTATTCATCTGAGCTGTGCATCGTATTAATTATAGTTCTTTTATTCTTGTCCGTGCCCACACAAGGGTATCGTTACTGCTGTTGCTTTCTCTTTTCATTATTTGTATGCTCCCAGTCACCAGCCCCTAATATTCCATACCACGAGAGTATGCTTGCCTGATCACCTTCCTTCATTAAGAAAATGTAATTTTAGTGCTGACGGGAAATGAATTAGATTAAAGAAAATAAACCACCCTAAAACAACCATAAGGTTTCTTGTTGGATTAAATATTAAAATTAATAATCCACTGCTGCATTCAGCTCTGTATTTATGTTAATATTTAATTCAATAAAAGCCCATGTTTTAGAACATTTTCCCGTTTGTTTCAAGCTACAGATGAAATTGCAATTTCTGCAGAAAGTAGAACAATACCTAGCTAACTGGTTTATGGTAATGAGGAGGAATGGTGGCTCAGAAACCCTCTACCTGGCGGGGAGGCAGCGGGGAAGGGAGTGGATGGCGAGGCTGCGGAGGAACGCAGATCCCGCGGGCTGGAGGAAAGCCAGGCAGCTGGGAAAGGGGCTGCGGGCTGCACGGCAGCAGTGCCAGCCCGGGGACAGCGAGAGCTCTGCACGGGGTGGCTGCTTGGCTGCGAAATGTACGTTGCCTGTGCACAGGGTTGTGTCTCTGCAGTATCCCAGAGCTCAAGGATGGGGCTCACTCATCCTTGGGAGGGGAAGGTGCTGGGACCACCGGTGATGAGTCGGGTCCTGGGCTGGGATGTGCCCCGGGTGGCAGGGACGTGGCTGGAGCCGTGCCGCTTCCCCACGCATCTCTAGGGTGTTTCTCCAGCAAACCCTGCGAGCAGGAAAGCGGCCGGGTGGTGGTGGCAGCCCCAGGACGTGGGCTGGGTGTGAGGCTGGTCCCAGGCTGAGCGCTCTGCTGATGGCGCTGAGCTGCTGCCGGGAGCACGGGGCAGGATGTGCTCCATGATGAGCGCTGGCTCATTCCCTTCTGCAGCGCTGGATCCAGCCTCAGCACCCCACGGCACAGAGAGCCTGCGCCAGGGAGAACCCATCGCCCAGGAGGTTTCCTGGGTCAGGGCAGAAAATCATCCGGGAAGGACTTTAGAAGCCCTGCTCAGGTGCTCTCGTTTCCCAGGGAGTGGGAAATGGATGTTCTCGTTTCCCAGGGTTGGTGCTGGGGTCTGACCCATTGGGGGTATCACAAAAGCCCATTACTTCCCCAGCACAGCTGTCATCTTGAAAAGCAGAAAAATCCTGTTGTCCGATGGCACGTGGAGGAAGACTGGGGAGCGCGCAGCAGTGATCGGTAAAATTTAAAACACTTCAGAGGTGGGGTGACAAGAGAGTTTGCTGAAGTTTAGATACAGACCCAAACTTCCTTCAGCCTTTTGGGGCCTAATTAAATTTGAGGGGATTTATTAAAAAATAAACCTGCGTGGAAGAGAATACTTTTTGCTATTAAGAAACGGCTTAATCAAACAGATGATGTGTAGAAGAGAAACGGGGGCCTTGCGAAGGAAGAGTGAAAAGACACTAATGAGCAGTGTCTGGGTGCTAATGAATCGCATTAGCGTGCTGTTACCGGCAAATATTATAAATAGACCAACCAGTTCTAGGTTCCTTTCTCTCCAAAGAACTTTACGTGATTTCTGAAGTCGGCTTGATGCGGTCAGTCCCGTTTTGTACAAGGGGAAAGTGAGTCAGGAGCGCATCACTGGCATTCATCCCTCAAGCCCATGGTGGAGATGGAGTTGGAAACGTTGGGGTTTGGTTTTCAGATGGTATGATTTGGCCTTTGGGTGTTCAAAACCCACCAGGCACCGTCCTGACCTGTGGGTGACCGGGATGGCTCTGATCACACCATCATCATGGTGGTGGCAACATGTCAGTGGAAGCCAGGAATGATTTCATTTCTGTTTTCTTGCTCTTTTGAGCTCCGCTAGGAGCTGGCACTGACATTGGCAGTTGCGAAGGCTCCTGCTTGTAGCTGGATAGGATCGGAGAGCCCGGCTGGTTTGGTGTCTGTCACCTCGGGCGGTGGCTGTGGTGAAGAGGCTGACCCCACAGGGACCGACTTTGGGGAGGAAGGTGGAAAAGAGATCAAAATGCCGGGGTGCTGGGGCAGGGCGAGCAGGGCTCATGGGGAGCACTTCTGCCTTGTTGTTATTGCAGCAGAACTCCCCGGTGCTGTGATGGACGTGTTCAATAATGTTCTGGGTAAAGACGCTGGGAGGAGGCGCTACCAGTAATTGCGAAGGATGTCAAGAAGGATGAATGGATGTGTTTAAACATATGGGCTGGGATTCCGCTCACCTCACCAATCATGTGAAAATTAGGTGCATGCTCGTTCTCGCTGGCTTTGTGGTCTATGGAGAGGCAAGTTTCTTCCAGGAGACAGTTTGTCCTGTCCCAAAGGGGTGTCCATGACGGATGGGTTCGGTAGGTCTCTGGAGTTTTCTCCTCCTATTGACGGTGGAGAGATTATAGACAACTTTCAGACTAAATATGTGGCTTCTTGCTGGTGCCATTAGCAGAGCCAAGCCCTCTTCCCTTCTTGAGAACGCGCAAATAACTGTAATTTCACAAAATTTCTGACAGTGAGTATTCATTTTTTAACAAGCTGTGGCCGTCGGGAATAGCTGGTGCATTGGGAGGAGCTGGGTGGTGGTTGTGAAGCAGATGACGAAGCGGTGTGTGACAGCTGCTCCCTGGCTGACGGCGTTCCCTGAGCTCCCTCCTTGGCATCAGAGCCAGCCCTTGGCGTTGTCCAGCCAGTGCTTCAGACCTGGACGAGTGAGATGCTTTCCTTACATTGCCGTGGAAGAGCTGTAGTCTTACCAAAAGCCTCTGGGACTTTATCTCCTACGTCCCCAAATAATGGGGACAAACAGCTTCATAAGCCACACATGGGCTGAACAATGGAGCTACTGCACCACCAACGTGGAAGGCAGGTTGTCCTGAAAGAGGTTGGGGTAGAAAATAGGCAAGTGTTCTCTGATGGGTTGCTGCTGATTCGTGCTGCTGCCTGGTTGGGATTTTTTCCTTCTTTTCTGAAGGGGGGTGTGAATGTGTTTTCCATCTGCTCTGGAGGCACCTGGATCAGCACCAGCTCGCAGAGCTGGAGGTGGAGGGGTGCAGAAGCAGCCATTGTTTCGGGCACTGCTCTCACATGCTTGGCTGGACTGGGACAGGAGCATCACTTTGCTGGGAGCTGCAGCGGCTGGGCAGGATGAGATCATTGCTTGAATGGGAGCTGCAGTGGCCGGCATGGGATCGCTTTGCTGAGAGCTGCACTGGTGGGTCTGGGACAGGAGCATCACTTCACTGGGAGCTGCAGTGGCTGGACTGGGATGAAAGCATCACTTGTATGGGAGTTGCAGCGGCCAGACTGGGACGAGAGCATCGCTTGAATGGGAGCTGCAGCAGCCAGGCTGGGATGAGAGCATCACTTTGCTGGGAGCTACAGTGGCCGGGCAGGATGAGAGCATCGCTTCACTGGTAACTGCAGTGGCTGGACAGGACGAGAGCATCGCTTGAATGGGAGTTGCAGCAGCCCGTCTGGGATGAGAGCATCACTTTGCTGGGAGCTGCAGTGGCCGGGCAGGATTAGAGCATCGCTTTGCTGGGAGCTGCAGTGGTGGGTCCAGGATGAGAGCATTGCTTCACTGGGAGCTGCAGCTTCCTCCAGCCTGGGGGTCCCAGCCCACCTTGCAGAGGAGAGCTCTTAGTTGGCTTTCTTGTTATTTTTTTCCCTCTGTTTGTGAACAGATGAGGAGGGAAAAGGCACAGATGATAATGTTTTGCCTTCTCTTACTGCTGGAAGCAAGGATGCACAGCTTTGCTTTCCCAGCTGTGCCTCCACAGGCTCCTGGCAGGTTGTGCACAGCCCACAGTCCTTGACGGCTGTCCCAGGAGCAGGAGGGCTGTGGCACGGTGTGCTGGGGGGAGGGCTTGTCCTCCCCTTTTATTTCATGTGTGGCTTTGGAAAGCCTGCCCTGTAATCATAGCCCTTGTCCCGCTCCCAGGCATCGCCTCGAGGGCAGCCTGCAGAGATTCCTGCAAGGAGCCGAAGGTGGAGTGAGCCTGGGGCTCTGTATCTCTCCCCGCTCATATTCCCACGTTTGTAAATGTGTTTTAGTTTGGTGTCCAAGCTGCCGGCCAGCTCTCCTGTGCCAGGACACACAGATACCCACATACTCCTGCTTGCACCATCAGGGAGATGCTGTCTGTCCCGGGTGCGTACCGGGCCGGGCAGGGGCACTTGCCTTTCACCCGCCACTGTACAGGGACAACATCCATGTCCTAAAACACCCACAGAGTCCTAAAAACCCCTTAGAACTCCCCAAACCCCTTTTAATTCAGAGCAAGCAGCATCCTCCCTCTCACAAGGAGAGATGCAGCAGAATCGCTACGATGTCCCAGCCTGCCAGGGCTTCGCTCTGCGTCCAGCAGCCCCGCATGGGCTTCTTCTTTCCACCTTAGGGGCTCCGACTGCACAGCAAGTCCAGTAATGAACTGCTACTCTGGAAAATAAGACTTTCATTAGGTTAGGATCCTGCCAGGGTGTTTGCGTTCCGTTATAATGAACCATGATATTGTGCAAAGCCCTGGCGCGAGTGCCGCCCACCTCGCCGCCGTCATTTACCCACCAACCACCAGCCGATGCCCTCGCCTCTGCTGGACGCTGCAGGAGGGGACAGGGACGGAGTGGGGCTGGGATAAGGTTTGTGTCTCCCTGAGAAGCTTTTTTGGGGGTTTGAATCCAAGCATGGGTCAAACATTAGCTGTTTGTAACCCTGCCTTCTCCTTACCCATGTCCTATAAACAAATGCTGATTTTTTTTTTTTTTCTAAGTGATCATTATCCATCACTAGCAGGTACGGAAACTGCAACGTGTGTCTCCTCTGGTGTGAAAACATTAATAACTGCTTTGGCTGAGCACAGAAAGATAATTTATTTTACAAATACGCAGAAAATTCAGGCTGGCTGGGATTAAAAAACAGCTTTCCTTTCTAGGCAAGGGTTTCAGGGCACATTTTACCGTGAGAAGGAGTTAGTTTTACGCAGATCTGAGATGCAGCCAGGCTGCTCGCCCTCCGGCCACAACCTTACGCCACAGGGCTGCTGGAGAGCAATGCATTTGGGTGGGCAAGGCACAGGGCTGGGGGCTATTGCTGCCCTATCCAAGGGTGTCGATTAGAATCTGTGCCGGGGCGATGCGTTCTTCCCGCAGGTGGGATCCTCTTGCCAGTTCCTAGGTGGGGGGGGTCTCAGCACCACAGCCCCACCCCCCCATCCCTCCACCAGCCTGCAGATGCTCTGTACACACCTCACCTCCGTCAAGGACACGGAGCAGTAAATCCCAGCAGCCTCCTAAAAACATTTTAATTAAAAACCACGACCTAACGGCAGCTTTAAAGGACATGAAAGAAAACAGCTGGGGAGCTCCTCTCTGTGTGCCCCCCCCTTTGCCTCCCCTCCCCCCGCAGTACTCTTCAGAGCAATTTTCATTTGCAGCTTTTTTGATTTCATCAGCTCTGGGCTCCATCAGCAGCTTTCAGCGTGGTCCCTGGGTTGTGCCAGCAGCCTGGCAGGGACGTGGTGGGGCTTGGAGCAGCATCCAGCCTGCCCTGCCCGCGCCCCTGCCAGGCAGCGCGGGGGGGACGGGACGGGCAGGGGCGCGGGCAGGGCAGGCAGGGGCTGGGTGACCGGCGTTCCCAAGGCCAGAGCACCCACCGATGCTGGAGAGTGTTCGCTGAGGTTGGAACTGGGGGTGTCAGGGAGGAAGAGGAGGGTCTGAAGCGGCTCAGATGGGTTTGGGGCTACAGCCCAGGTCAGGGCAAGGTAAAACATGAGGTGGGATTAGCAATTAAAGTGGACAGACTGTTTTGTTTGGCTTGGTTTGTTTTCCGATGAGAAGGAGGAGCCCCTGTATCTCCAGCATCTCAGCCTTAAAACCAACAGGCAAGCCAACACGGTGAAATGAAGAGTGGGGCCAAACACTTCCCCCGGGACTGTTCAACGCTTTGCATTTTGCAAATGTAAAGTGCTCACCAGTTCAGGGCTTCCAGTTAGAGCTGGTCAAATAAGAAACTTCCCCGCACACTGTCCAGTCCTCCACAAAAAAATACAAATGGGAGTGGTTTGGATCAATGTAAAGTACAGACCCTTTGATTTTTTTTTTCCTGCTACCAAGATAAACCCTTCTCCTCCCCACCCCGATTAATTTTAGATCAAATGAAATGTTTCATTCCATTTCAGACTGAAGTGTCATTTCAGAGCATTAACTAGGTGAATATTCCTTTTTAAAAAGTGGCAGGGCAAAAAAAAATTCAACTTTTCAAACTTTTTTTTTTTCCTTACATGGATGTAGAAACAAATTTGTTTTCTGATGAAAAAAACCCCTATATTTCTGGTGATCCTTTTTAGTGAGTGCCCTGTGGCAGCACAAGCCCCCAGGAGAAGAGGGGGCAACCGAGCCAGAGCCCTGCAACCAAAACCATCAGCGCTCCCCAAGAGCTTCCTCCTGCCTCTCTGCTGACTGCTCTTTAATCAACTATTTAAAACCCAGCTCAGAGACTTTCATCGCTTTCCAAATCCTTAGGAATTTAAAAAAAAATAATTAAATGAGACGGGAGAAAGCCCCCCAGGGGTGGGCAGCGCCGGGGCTGAGCGGGGTGCAGGGATGCTCCTGTGCGGGGAGCTGGGGCTGGGCAGGAGGCTTTGGGCAATGGGCAATACAGTGATTTTTCGTGGACTCTGAGGCCGCGTTTCCATTTGCAGCGTGGCTCCAGCGTGCATCACAGGCGGATCTGGAGGCAGGGCTCTGAAGGGATTAGCAAAGATTTATTTTTCTTTTTCTGGAGTGAGATGAAAGGGGGGAGGGGGAGGGAGAGACGAGCGAGGAGTCCTACAGAAAGGAACTCATTATTTTTTATCTTTTCCAATGACCTTGTTTGTTTTATTCCTACTTGAAAGCAGTTTCTTTCCTTGTGGAAGTTTGGAGATATCTGGAGACTGGGGCCAGTGAGAAAGGGAAAAAGGGGAAAAAAGGAGCTGGGTGAAGAGAAGAAACATGGAAAATAAACTAAATAAATGTAAAAAAGGAAAAAAGTTTTCCTTCTGCTCGCTGATGTTTGTCCAAGGAGAAACACCCACCTGGGCTGGGCGCTGGGATGATGTCCCAGATCTGGGGCGATGGGCTGGCGCCTGTGGGAAGGACGGCTGCTCCAGGGCTGGATGGGGTGTGTGTGCGCTGCCTTTGGCCGGCACTGGAAGCTCGGGGTTGTGCACATGTGTGTGCACACGTGTCCATGTGTGTGGGGTGGTGTTGATGAGCCTGCCCCGGAGTCCTGGTTTTGGCTGGGACACAGTTCCCTCTCTTCCCAGCAGCTGGTGTGAGACTGGTTTGGGTTTGTGCTGAGCAGAAGCTGATCACACACTGATGGGCAGAGCTGCTGCCAGGACAGTCAAGGACTTTCCAGCTTCTCTGCTGTGCCCGTGGCTGCAGGGGCAGGAGGAGCTGGGAGGGAGCACAGCCCCAGTGACCAGCCCAGGATTCGACCCCAGGTTTAGGACTGAGACCCAAACTGGCCACTGGTCTGTTCCATCCCATGCCCAGCATGGCCAGGAGAGAGGTGAGGCTCTGTCCGGAAGGGCTCTCTCTTTCCAGGTCGGCTCTCTGTGGTTGGTCCCTCTCCCAAGGTCATCTCCCTCCTTCCGTCAGCACTCAGTCTCAGACTCTCGGGCTCTTATCTCCATTCTGGGATTGCAGTTTCGGGACTCTCCCTGCACCGGGATCATTAGCTGGGAACGGGCTGAGCCTTGGTCATCGGGTGGTGCGCAGTGTCACTGTGTGTCACTCATTGGTATATTTGTATATATTACTATTATCATCATCATCATCATCATTATTATTATTTTCAATTTTATGCAGTTTAATTATTAAATTATTCATATCTCAACCCACAAGTCTCTTCCCTTCACCCGTTTAATTCTCTCCCCCATCCCCAGGAGGGTGAGCGAGCGGCTGCGTGGTGTAAAACCACATCACCTGGGATGCGGCTGTTGCAGGACACGAGGGAGCTGCCATGCCGAGGGAAGCAGATGCCCAGGGTGCTGTGCAGGGCGTTTCTCAGCCTGGCCATGTTCATTATATGTAAAACCAGACCCTGTGGGGAGCAGAGGCATTGTCTGAGTGACTCTGCCAGTCCTCCCCCTGGTCCTGTCTTTGCATCTCCTAAAGGAATTGCTTAAGAGCTGTTACAAGAGGGGTATTTTTTCCCCTCTTTAATTTAGTGGGCTTTGATTCAGATGGGGAAGCAATGAACGCTCACTAACACACATATGCATCCCTTCTTAGCTTGGAAGGGGGAGATCACCACTGGGGCTTCACCTTGCTGAGGGTTTGATGTTGGCCTCACAGCACCCCATCATTTAACCCTGGCTTGGATTTTTTCCTTAAGCACCCTGTTCTCCAGTGAGTGTCTGTACTGGGATCATGTGGATGCTGGAAGACGGCGGCCGCACTGCAGAGGTGAGAGTTCTGGGGCATGGCGCATGGGACCGCCAGTAGATCTTATGAGTGACTCCAACCCAAGGCAGGGTGAGGAGAGCTCCCCAAACCCCGACCGGTGCCCCATGACCCTGATAATCCCTCGTGGTCCCCACAACCTCCAGAGCCCCCACGGCCACCTCTGCCATGGGGTCTGCAGCTGGGCTTTGTCCCTGAATCGCAAAGACGCATGTTAACAACCTCTTCCTTTGCATTCAGTTGGTGGCATTTAACCCCTTAACTCCTCATGTTAAAAAGTAAGTGAGGCTGGCTTTTAGCCTGGAGAAGAGCCCTATCGCCAGCCGGCAGGGCGGCTCATTTTGGATCAAACCCAACCCTTGCTTTCAAGCGGCCGCTCGGGTTGATCTGCTCGTGGTTACTCATAAATACTTATGAAAATGCTTCAAGTGCTCAATTTGCATAGCTCTAAAGTCTCATAAATAATTCTAGGTGGTGGTATTTAATTATGTGACCTATAGTGTGGAGGCATTTTTATATCATTTATGGAGATCAGAGTCCTTCTGAACGGAGACCGGGGTATTGCGTGGCCGTTGAGCTGCTGTCAGAGCAGCTGCAGAGAAGGAAGGGATGAGGACCCAGCCCCAGCGCTCACCCACAGCTTCCCACCAGCACCAGCACTGGTCGAGGGAAGTTTGGCTTCAATGTAAATGTTATGCCGACTGCTGGGAGCTGCATTTAAACCATCAGGAGTCCCACAGGTGCCCATTTTGGAGCAGGACAATATTTCCCAGTATGGTTGAGGCACGTGGCCCTTGGTATCGGCTGAAGACTTTTGCCTCTGCGGGATGCTGGCCCTTACACTGTGCGAATGCACGGGGAAACTCCAGCTAAACGAAGGGTCTCGGGCTCGCTCAGGGAAGCGTTGCGTCCAGTGGGAAGGCTCCTTCTCTAGATTCAGCCCTTGGACTTCAAAAGGAGTAAAAATTAATTTTTTTTTTCTTTTTTAACCCACAGCACTACTGAGTTGTATCTAAATCCCACTGAAGATGAGCGAGAAAAGTTTGTATGATGGGGCGCAAAGGGAGAGAAGAGAAAATGGAATGAAAAGTCTTTGTAGTAACTGTGCTTCAGCGAGACACTTCCTGGTTGCCGGCGGGGACCTGCGAGCATTGACAAAGCCGCGTCCTGCTGGGCTGCCTCCAGCCATGGGGGATAATCCCAACCTTGCCCCAGGCTGCAGCTTCGGAGAGACACTTTTACACAAACATAACCCTCACCCGGGAGAAAACCCCTTTTTATTTCCAGGGGAAAGCCTGCCAAGGGTCAAAGGCAGTGCGATAGACCCAGCCATGGCGCTGGGGCTTTCCCCTTCCCCAGGGCAGCGGGCAGCCGGGGCAGCAGAGCTGGTCCATCGCACCGGGCATCCCGGTCCCTGCGGGTGGGGGATTCACCGCCAGCATCCACATCGCCAGCGGGGTCTGTCTGCCAGCACGCGGCAGCGGGGGGGTGGTAAATAATTTATTCTCTGGGCAGGGGTGGGAGGAAGAGAGAGTGAGCTTTTAATTAAAATGCTATCTTACAGATCAAATAAATATGAATAAGATGCCAAAAAACAACTGCATAAATCCCAAACATTCTCTTGTGTTTTAATTATTTGTGTTGATAAAAGAAGAGCGAAGGCATTTTGCTCTGCTCGGAGCGCGAGGAGGCAAAAGGTTACGCTGGCGTTTTTTTATGTTCTTTTCAAGGAACAAATGTTTCAGAAGCACAGATCTGACAAACTATAATTCATATCAGGAATTAAATTGGAATTTAGAGAACAATTGTTAATATTTCAAAGTAATTGTTTAAGAAATTATCATTTTGGTATCTACCTCAAAAATAATTACCCACCACTCATTTTTCTTTCTCAAAGGCTGCTATTTGTCAGAATAGTGGAAAGATGAGGAGTTTTTGCTGTGGGCTGTTTATGTAGTTCAAATGAGGAGATAAACAGGAAAGGACTTTCATGTTCCTAGGCAAATGAGTCTGACTAACGGACGTCTTCAAGCTCAAAAGTGGGCCCTGGATTTATTTGAAAAATCATGGAATTTTTTAGGGATGGGATTTGCAAGTTACAGAAGGCAAGTGCCGAACCCAAACCTGCACCTACTAATTACAAACAGGTCCCCAAATAAACCCCCATGGCCATTTGGAAAGGGGGCTGGGCACTTGGATATTGTGGATCATGGGGAAAAAAAAAAAGGGTAGAAGGGTTCTTAAACATCATCTTCTGCAGCCTGCATCCTCAGGGTGGGGTTATCCAGCCCCTGGAGCATCCTGCCCCTACCTGCAGCCGTGCTGGGCTGCTGGGAAGTGTCTCCTCCTCCCTTTGGATGTGGCTTTCCTCGAAGGACAAACCGCAGCGGGGACAGCATCTGGAGAGGTTCAGCAAAGGGCTGCTGCAAGGAATGGCTGTCGACTTCTCTGTTCAGAAGGATATTGCGAAGGGAAGCTGTTTCCATGAAGACACATCTTCAAATGCAAAAGGAGAACATATTTTCTGTGTTTTGTTAAATTTTTCTGCAAAATTACTAATCCGTCTTTGTTAGGAGTAATTCTCAAGGGCGTTTGGAAATATCTTACTGACACACGCTCTTTTCTCCGCAGCTAGTTTAACTATTCTCTCAGCAACGCCGATGTTGATGGGAGTTCTTAAAGTGCACAGGGAGAAGCAACAGCTTTTCCCAGCTCTTCTGGGAAGGGCTATTTCTCACCGTAAACCCCATTTTTTCACCTGAACTGTGACCTCAATGCCAGGATACCCTCGAGCTTCCTTCCCCAGGCACTCTGGGCCCCCAGTACACCTCCCCGTTTGTCCCACTGGCCACTGGGATGTTTTCAATGGTGTTCCCAGCAGGTCGGTCCCGGCTCCCCGCGCAGGACTCGTGCTGCCAATAAATCTGTCGAGCAGCCTCCCTGGGGGAAGATCCCCTGGCTTTTGGGTTGTTAAAGCATCTTCCACCCCCTTCGTGCTCCACCTCCCTCTTCCCTTTGATCTGGAGGACTCCAGACTCTTGTGAAGCCGCTGGTCCGGAGGCTAATGAGGAATACACTTGACCTTTGCAGGCGCTGTGATTAAAGATTACTCGAGAACATGGGGGAAGAGAAAAAAAAGAAAAAAAAAGCTCCTTTTGGCTTCCTCCTCCCAGCTTGTTGTAAGTCTCCCAATTACGCAGCAGATCACAGGGGCTGTGTTGGAAGACACGGGTATCAGCAAATTAGCGGGCTGCGGCGGGAGCAGTAATTAAGGCAGCTCTGCATGTGCCGGGTGCGGGCTGTCACTCCTGCCTGCACGCTGCCTGGATGCGGGGTCCCCTGGCACCCCTGGGGTTTGCGATCCTGCTGCAGCTTGGGCCATGTGTGCTGTGCTTTTTAAAGAATTGCTGTGTCTTAGGAATTAATTGCGGTGATTGCAGGCAAAGGACAAACCCCAGGCAACATCGTCATGATGCCGCTGCTGCTGCAGCCCACGGAGGTCGCGGTGGAACGCTGTCTGGATGAGGATGGGCAAGAAAAATCAGAGAGGAAAGGGTTCTCTTTCCCCATGGATGATGGATTTATGTCCTCCCAAGCTTCCTGCTCTTGCCAGGCAGTGCATAGGTCTGCGGCAGCTCCTGCTAGATGGTAGAGCCTGGAAAAAGTGGGGAAAGGAGAGACCCCTCCCTCTGCTGCCCAGCGTGCTGCCAGAGGAGCAGAGCCGTGCGCCGCTGCCCCATGTGCCAGGCCGGCATTCAGGGGATGGGGGAGTGGGGTTTGGAGCGCTTCCTTTGGGAATTCCGTTTGTAGAATAGATCTGTCCATAACAGACAGAAAGTTTTCCCCTACTATTAAGCCGATATTTTCCTATTCTTAATTTAAGCCCATATAGCTTGTTTTGCATCTGTGTAAAGGCATTAAAAAAAAAAAATCATCTCCCTTTCATGTTGTTTGTCATCTCTAAATATCAGAGCAAACAACCCAGGTTCCCTTTGCTCTTTACAACATGCCTCATAAATCATCCGCAGACTGTTGGGATTGTTTCAGGGCTCTTCCCTGTCCATGGGAACGGGCGGCAAATTTCCACGCGGATCAGACCTGAATTGGTTGTCTTAACCCAGAGGCTAAAGAAACACCGATCCTTCTCTCTTCTGCAACACTTTTTTTTTTTTTTTTCCACAAAGGCTAAAAACTGTTTGGGTTTTTTTCCTTCTCTGATACAGCACAATAAATCTTTTTTTTTTTTTTTCCATAAGGCTTATTATGAGTAGGAAAAGGGAGGGAAGCAATGGGAGAGAAGCCGGTCCCTTCCCAGGTCAGGCTGGCCACCCCCGGGTTTATCCAGGGCCTAGGGGACAGAGGCTGGGGGATTTCATTGCGGTTGCTCTGAAAGTGATCTGCCCACCCTACAGACCCTGCCGGCCGGCCGAGGAGCTCCTCGGGGGCTTGTGGCAGGATCTGAGCACTTGAACCCGTCCCTCTGGGAACATGGCGATGGCAGAACTGCTTCAGCAGCAGCCTCAGCTGGGTTCGGAGCACTCCTGCTCTGGGAAGGGTGCTGGCAGGCTTGCCTGGGGGTGCCAGGGAAATGGTAGACGCCCAAAGAGCTTCTCACACTGATTTCCCAGCAACGCATGGCCCCTGCATGCTCTGCCTAGGAGCATACCTGAGCATAACCACAGTGCCTTGGGCCAGAAGCTCTCACCTTCCCGTTTTTATTCCCTAAGGCCTTCATAACAAACCAACTAATTGGATCTGGGTTGTGTTAGACCCAGAAATGACCCAACAAATCCATGAGCATCCCGAGCGCCTGCAGGAGTTGGAACAGAAGAGTCGCCCGGCTGGTACCCGCAGCAGGTCGCTGCTGAGCAGGGGGATCCCTGCGGGACGTCTCAGGCACCCAGGATGCTTTATCTGCCTGTATCTATGCTTACAAAGGGTTGTGGTAAATCATGTTTTCTTAGTAAAAGCATCATAGACACAGTGCAGTTCATCACAGCAGCAGGGGGGCAGAGCCAGCACCACCAAAAATACAGAGATCAGGTACTAAATACAAAGACCGGGTACTACTGGTCTCTGAAAAAGGTTTTGCAAATGTGAGCCAGCTCTCCCCAATGGTCACAAAGGAAACAAAACTGTTGGGAATGGGTCAGCAGTGCTCCACAAAGCGATCGCTGGGCAGCTGGGGGACCAAGGGACCTCCTTTGACCAAGGGAACAACTGCTCCAGCAAAACCAAGCGGAGGGTTGGAGAGCGTGGTCTGACGAAGGGAGGAAGAGAGATGGTGAAAAACTTTTTCCCTCCTGGGAAAGCTATGCATTTGCACCGAGAAGAACTTAAAAGGTGTGTGTTTGTCTGTCTGTGTTGGCAACGCTGGTGGTCCCAGGAGGCTCTCTGGGTACCAAGGGAGGTGTCGCTATATTTTTGCATACAGGGGAGCTGCTCACAAGGAAAGTGTTCTAATTAGAGGAAAATATTTGATCTCCATAGGCTTTTGCTGAAATATCTCAGAAAGGCAGCAAATGTTGATGAAATTGTTTCATTCGACTCTTTTCCCCCTTTTTCTTCCCTTTTTTTTTTCCTGAGGCACACTGAATTAAAATTTGATGAACACCTCGTGGCCGTTCATTGGGGGGGTGCCAAAAACTTGCTCTGAATCAGAGCTGATGCCTCATGTGAAGCAAAGCCCATGGACCAATATCCCTCTACCTTTCCTTTGAAAACCAAAAGTTATCCAGAACGTCCAGCTCACCTTGGCACCTATCAAAGTCTCCCCAAAACATTTCATAGCACAGCCAGCACTTGTTCCTCCATTGCATCTGGTGTCACCCTGCTCAGCACAGCATCCTGATGTTCTCGTCCTGCCTGGTAGCACTCCTTTGCCCAGAAATTCACCTTCTCCGATGAGCCAGAAGGCTGCAAATCTGTCTCCTTAGCCCCAAAAGAGAAAGATCTTCCAGAAGGTCTTGTGGAGGCATCTGACTTCTTCAGAGTGGGTTCAGATGATGAACTTTTCAAGACAGGAACCTGAATCCAGGCATGGTCTTCAGTTCGGGAGAACAAAAGCCCCGTTTGAGAATATTTTCCCCTGTTGCACAGTATTCTATTGCAGTCCCACCTGTGTCAGCACTAGATAGTTCTGAAGTACAGGGAGAGACAGCACCTGCCACAAACTCCGCTGAATGGGTAGAAAAGTGGAAAAATTATTCCCCTTGTGTAGATGAGGAAATGAGGCATGGACAAAAAATATGTGTGGTGGTCTACAGCAATGGGGGATGGTGGGGAAGCCAACGAATGCAAAAGACGGTATCTCACTCCAGTGTGAAATTTTGCCTTTAATGTCAGAAGTGAAGGGATCTTCCCCAGAGAAGGGGGTGCTGCTCTTGGACCCCAGCAGACCACATCCTCAGGATGTCCTGCAAGCACAGGCAGCTCCATTCAAACAGGGAGTAATCACGGACCTTTCTCCTTGAAATGTCATTGTCCAAGGGTCTACGGAGAACCAGCTCTGCAGGCTGAACACCAAACACTGCCTGGAATCAGAACCCTTGTTGTTTGGATTATAGAGACAAAAAAAAAGGTCTGTCGGAGTTTGCTTGTCTTGTGTCACCCCAAAAGCATCTGCAGGACACTGCGTCCAACCTCCCTGGACAGGCCAGTTCATTATGTTGAGTGAGTCAATATATCGATCAATTTATCAAATGATAAACAGAGTTTCTGCTTTCATCAGGGCTGTGAATATTAATTGATTTGACAGGCTGAAGCTCGGTAAAACAAGTAGAAGGGGCATCGGGGCATCACTGTATTAATTAGCCGTGTTGAAGCTGCTTTTAGCTGCTTCCGAAGTTTAATCAATATGCTACACTTGAGTCCCAAAAGGCTTATGAAAACAGCCTTTGAAATCCTCTAAATTGTTGCCTCTGTGAGGTTTTAGACTCTTGCTGTATTCTTGTTCTGCTGGTTTTCTTCCTTTCTTTTTCTCCTCCTGAAATCAATAGTGACCCATAAGGACTGGTAGGGGCGGGCTTTCTTATTTGTGTGGCAAATTTGCATTCACCAGGAAAAGAAATAAAATGAAAAAGATCTTCTGTTTTAGTACAATAATAATAATAATCCCAGACTCTAATGAGCTGCCCTCTGCCTTCCAGTTTCTATATGCAGTAAATTACCTCTGTAGACTTAATCTGATGTGAATGGGGACGGAACGATTTAAATCATGTTTTCCTGAGCCCTTGCATACTGTTCAGCCTTTGATTTAATACAAAGTAAGGTTTGAGCTTGTTAAGACATTTTAGTGAGAGGGAGGCAGGAGAAGGTGGAGCTGAAAAATAAAAAAAAGCTGGGGATGAAGCTGTGGAGAGATAAGGATGCAGGGACCATGATCATGGGTTGAGGTGGGCAGGTGGGGAAGACAGAGCCCCTGCTGGACACCAAGTCTTGACATTTCATAGAATCATAGGATCACAGGATGGTTTGGGTTGGAAAGGACCTTAGAGATCACCCAGTGCCACCCCCTGCCATGGGCAGGGACACCTCCCACCAGCCCAGGTTGCTCAAAGCCTCATCCAGCCTGGCCTTGAACCCCTTGTGATGGGTTGGCCCTTGGCTGGGGGCCAAACCACACACACCCGCTCACACAGTCCCTGCCCCCACCCAATGATAGGGGAGAGAATTAAAGAGGTAAATGGCAAAGAGGACTTGTGGGTTGAGATAAGGACAATTTAATAACTAAACTACAATAATATTAGAAAT
>WKFP01013882.1:7519-109799 GCA_011057875.1 Pterocles orientalis
TCCTTCGGGGCCACTGGCTGGGAGTGGGCTAGGCCTTTGGTCATCAGGTGGGGAGGGGCATTATCACTGTGTATCACATTGCATCTTTGTATATAGTATTATTTCTAATATTATTGTAGTTTAGTTGTTAAATTGTCCTTATCTCAACCCACGAGTCCTCCTTGCCATTTACCTCTTTAATTCTCTCCCCTATCATTGGGTGGGGGCAGGGACTGTGTGAGCGGGTGTGTGTGGTTTGGCCCCCAGCCAAGGGCCAACCCATCACAAAGTTTTACTTTGTTACTGCAAAAATAGTCACAACATAGTCAATGTTAGGCATTTCAGTTCTAAAAGATGACTGAATTAAAATCTTAATCCTCTAGTCAAATCAAGTTTTGCAGTGCTCAGCTGCTGCGAAACAGTGATGACATTCTCCTGGTTAACATTTTAAAATACTAACATACATTATCAGTTCTTGCCATCAGTCATCAATACATGAAAACTCATCGTTTATATTGGGTGAGGATGGTTTTATATTTCTGGGGCAGTATGCACTGTATTGCTCTCACTCAGGTGAGCACCTTTGAATTAAGATGCCAAAAAAGGTCACTTGAGACTTCTTATACAGTGCATGAACCCAGTTAAGGTCTGAATGAACCCCAGGAGGAGCATCCCCTCATTCCCATTCAGTGACTGTTGAGAATGAAGAGTCTCCTAATATAACATAATAGATTTCTAATAAATAGATTCCTTTAAATACTCAGATAGGTGCTAACCTAGCTAAAGTTAGATGGCATGAAACTCATATTGTAAAAAATGAAGACTGAGAACTTAAAACTTCAATCAGTCTTCTCTCCCCGTTTCTTAGATCAAACAAAAGGGAATAACAGTAGTCTTCTTTATTCTTCCAAATGCAAGGCTGCTTTCAGTTTCCAAGGTACTACAGGAGTGGATGGGAAAGCATAGCCTTTTCATTTTGCTCATGGCTTTTGAATTAATGCAAGTTTTCAAGTATTAGTGCTGCAGGGCCTGTATACTGAAAAAGCAACAGCAACATGTTCATTAAAAATAACAGTCTATATGCCATGAAGAGTTCATTTTTTAAATGTTGTAAACTAGTTACATAAACAAGCAAATTTGCAATTTAATAACTAGAAAATGAATTGTTTTACATTGTTATATGTAAGTATTCACAATGGTTTGAATATTTTTGGTCTATCCTTCTTGCTCTACTGATTTTTTAATCTTTTTCAGTAAAGGTCAATTCTACTGGCATCAGTGTATTTAATGTGTTCACAAATTTGTACCAAGGGCCTTTATTCTAAAGGGCTTCATTTTATCAGTCAGACACATCAACAGTGTGTATAATTCAGACTTTCTCAAGGGCTTCCACTGCCAAGTTTGACTGATTTTTTTTCCGAGTGTGTTATCATTCTTGCTGAATCACTTCCAGTCTCCTATTAAACTGATATGCCTTTATTTCAGGCAGTAGCAATATTCATTTTCTACCATAAAAACTTAATAAGTTCACCCTTTCGCTATCTTTTTCTTCTAACTCCCCAGTTTTACTTCCTGCATTAAATAGGACAGGAGTACTTCGCTGAATCCTGCACATGCACTTTTGGACTTCTTACTACTGCTACTACCAGATGCTGATATGAGTACCTGAGTGTATGAATTAATTATTTAGGAGTGAGGATCTGAAAGAAACGTGCTCAAGGAGGGAAAGGGAAAGAAAATCAATACAGAAAAAAATTGAATCTCTCATGCCAACTGAAAGACTAACATCATGTACAGGATTAATAACTAGCATTATTAGCTGAAAGACGGTGTATTTGAGAAAAACTGGCAGAGTCCCAAGTTGTCTATCTCAGCAACAAGAAAGACTTGTGTTTTTTTACCATCAGGAATTCTGAGTCCTGGAAGTTCTGTATATCTACAATGATATGAAAACACTGCTGCCAAAGGCAGAGACTCTACTAAAAACTGTATTCCCATTTTTTTCCGACTATTGTCTATCATGAGGAAGAAGTATTTTTATGACAAGTATGAGGGCCTACATAAAACTAGAAAAAAACTAATTTAGCAAACTAATGAATGGATTTTGATCATAATCCCAACTACACCTAGACTTACTGTGTTTTGTTTCTGTAATATAGGACACATTACCTGAAAGGCAAAGGTATTGAAAACAGCATTAAATGTCTCAAATTTAACAAAATTAAATAACTTCAGTCAATGTCCTATTTTCTTCCATACATAAACACAAAAATAAAAACTGATTGGCCACTTTGTGCTCTTTTACCATTCTAAATTTTTATGTTCTCACATTTCTTCAATAGATCTACATTAAAAATGCAGTGACAAACACATTCACAAGAAAACAAAACCGTATTCACTAGCTATAGATATCTTACAGTCCGTCTCTTAATTTTATCACCTTGTTGGGGCTCTTTGAGGGACACACCAAAAACATATTATCTTCTGTTCTGATATCGTCTAGCTTTTGAGAGTTTTTTTTTAAAATGTCTCTGTTCAGAAGCAATAAGCCAAAAATGATGCAGTCTGCATGTCTGAACAACAGCATTTTCTGGCTTTGTAACCTTGACATGGAGAATGCAAGATACTTGTACTTGCTAAGCCATGGTCTATTCAGCATCATCGTGTTAGCATTACTCACCAAGTGGAATTAAAAACTGCACTACAGTTACCATGACAACCAGCTGTCTCCCACATACAGCATCAGTTTGAATTTGTGCAGACCATTTCTAGCAATGATTTAAGTCAACAAATGCAGTATTACCCTATGGTAAAAACCTAGTTTAAGAACAAATAAATATTTTCAGTTTCATAATATTACTTGGCTCAATACATTAATTCCATGTATGACTTGGGAGATCTTCAGAGAGCTGCAGTGACTTTTCTCAGAAATTAAAGGTGAATGGTAATCTTCTGGTCCATGTACTATTGAGGGCCACTGAAATTCTTGACTCAATTAACATGTAAGAGGCAATATTCAAGGGGGTGTTCTGTAACAAGCAATATTTTAAAATCTGTAGTCACTCATCTTTGTAAAACCCACTCAGTGTAGTAAGTGATGGAAGAACACTGTACTCTTTTAGACAGATTGCTTTTACAGCCTTCTTTAAACTGTGCTGCTAAGAAGCAGCAGCACATGATTTGCTGTCCTTTGAATATGGAGAAGAGAAGGTGTAACATTCACAGAAGAGCTTGTGGGGAAAAATGCATTAGAATATTTATTTAATCATTTTTTTAAATTTACATTTGAATGACGTAGTTGATTACCTCAGGTAGTATCACTAACATCATCAGTGTATGCTATACAGATTCTTACCAGAAAATAAAGTGTAATCCACATTCATCCAAAGGTATCAGCCAGTAATTCCCCATTGGGAAAATAATCTGAAACTTGGAACATAATTTCTGGGTGAGGGAATTCTAAAATAAGTTCCTTTTCTAGTAAACTTGCAAGTTTTTATTTTGTTTTGTTTTTAATAATCAATTTAAATGCAAAGAGCAGGCCCAGTGGCTTTTGAAACAGCTGAACCATAAAGGACAGAGAACAGGGGTATATCAAATTTATATCTTATTTAAAATGTCTGGTGACACAGCATACAATTACATACTGGTCATCAATATGAAGTAGCCACCTGGCAGCTTTCAGATCCTTTTGATCACCATGTATACTTTCAGTATAGAATGGTTGGTTTTGATTGTCATTGCATAAACATGTAATGGCAATGATGATCAGGCCTGCTTGCAGAACAGTAGGATGTATTGTTATGAGGAGAAGGAAAACAAGAACCTCCATAACAACATAAAAAACACATTAATTGTGCACTTTTATATCGAGAGTGAGGAGAGAGGGGAAAGTAAATGCTGATGGTTAAGCTATTTAAAATGTGATGTATGGTCAACCTAAAGGTAATAAAGTAATAACACTATCTTTTATGTAAGAAACCATACAAAAATTCAAAGACAGAAAATTTAAATACAGTGCATATTTACTAGGAAACTGCTAATGTTGCATACTGAAGTATGTACTTATTAATAATACATCCTACCCTTATTTTTCTGGAAGCAAGTGCCACAACTAAATATTAGTGCAGATTACCCTTTTGGTATATGGTATAGCACTTGTCGCATCACAAAACTTAAAAACACATCAGAAAAGAAAACTGGACAAATAAGTGCAATTCATTTAAAATTAAAACATTCAGAGGCTAGCAGGAACTGGATCTTATTATGAAGAGTTTTAATTTGTGATTGAGAGTTATTGAGTCTTAACCCTGAGGAAATTACATAATAATTAAAAGGTTTACTTTGAATATAATGCTTTCAGTTTTAAATAATTTCATTTATGCAGGAATGCTGGTCAAAGAAAAATAAGTATTATGATGGAATAACATCTAAAAGATTAGGGAAGGAAGTAGCACAGCAATGCATTCAGTCTTGCATCACTGTGGACACATTTGTTATCAGTGACAGGCAACGTGAAATCAAGCACAAACTGAAATCAAACCCTCCTTTAAGGTTACACTAAACTGAACTGACAGGAACACTACATGCAAGAAAGAAAAAGAAATGTATTTCTGTACAGCACTTCGATCTTCAGCAACGGGAGTGTATAATGTTTAAATGTAAAACCAGAAGAATTCAAGGCAGAAAAGAGGTAGAAAGCAAGAGAAGCAGTAAAATATAACCTGGGGCCCCAAATCTGCAAACCCAAACAGGAACAAATTTTTGCCAGCAAAAAGGCTGCACAGTCAAAGGTAAATAACAATGGGGAAACAAATATGATTGTTACTGGAATTTAACAGATCTGTAACAATCCATTAGCTGGTAAATTGAGCTGCAAGATAATATAATAAAAAAGATAAAAATTCAAAGTAATTCAAGATGACAATAGAGGTAGATGTGAATCATTTATCCCTGAGGCTGTCTATAGTCTTGTGTCAAAGAGGCCTTAATGGGGTAAAAGTAGCATTGCTAACAATTAACGGATGTTTTCTTGTTACATTTCAAAAAAGTATTGACAATGCCATTAAGAAAAAAAGATTTTGATTATTTATTCTAAAGTCAAGGGAAAGGTCTTCCAGATAGCAATTAAAATAAAATCCCCAGTCTCACCACTGCTTTCCTCTAAAATAGGACTCATCAAAATTTTTTAATAAGCTTGCCAGAACTATGCTTCTTGAGTACAGTAGACTTACGAGTGTGTCTGTTTTAGATTTTATTTTAGATATGGAACACTGGTCTGATGTTCAGATATTATTTTCATCTTATCACACACACATATCTGAATGACAATTTTCAGACAAATTCCCTGATGGGATCTCTCTGTTGCCATGCTTTCACAAAGTACTCTCACAGTGCACAATGTGGTTTCCATTTCAATGAAGCAGCCACAAAATGTAACTGATGAGTTACATGGGACCAGACTAGAGCTGACAGTCTGGTCTAGGCTGACAGCCTCAAACACATATGATGTTGATGTTGGATTCTCAGTACCACCTGTTTTGCACCACAGATTTGCACCTATTGCATTGTATTACTTAGTAAAATGAGACTAAACAATTCTCACTTTTAAAAAATTTCATCTTCCCTTCTGTGACTCCGATCTCTCCTGGTTCTATTCCTCTTAAAAGTAATTGATATCTGTCTTCTCCTAAGCCTCAAAACCAGCTAAAATGCAGTCATTGCTCTTTGTTATGCCATAACCCTCTTCTTTTTCTTTCTGAAATTGTGGATAAATCTGCAATCCCCACAATCATTTCAATGTCCACTTACATCAACTAGAACTTCCATACACTCATCATTATGGCTTATAACAGGCAACCTCACCTGTTGTCTCAAAGACAACTATCTGAACTGGAATTGAATGGCTTTTCCAAATCAAAGGGAATCAACAAAATTAAACTGAGATGGAAAGCTTCATCTCTAATTCAATGGGTTAGCCCTTGGCCGGGGGCCAAACCACACACCCACTCACACAATTCCTGCCCCATGCGAGGATAGGGGAGAGAATTAAAGGGGTAAAGGGAAAAAGGACTCGTGGGTTGAGATAAGGACAATTTAATAACTAAACTACAATAATATTGAAAATAATACTATATACAAATATACAAATGAGTGATACACAGTGATACTGCCCCCCACCCGATGACAAGGCCCAGCCTCTTCCCGGCTAATGATCCTGGAGCAGGGAGTCCTGAAACCACACTCACGGAACAGAGATAACAGTCTGAGTGTCCCAAACCGAGAGCTGACCAGGGTGGGGGGAGGAAGGCCTTGGGAGAGCGACCGACCACCTGCAGCAAGATGATCCGGAGCCAAAAGAGATCTGGAACCAAAAGGGCCGATCTTCCGGAGGGTCCTCACCTATATACTGGGCATGACGTTTATGTTATGGAATACATTATTGGCCACTCTAGGTCTCAATCGTGAACCTAAGATCAAATCCTGGGCTAGCAACCAGCTGTGCTTCCTCACAGCCTCTATGGTCTGCCAACCTTGGCAGTGGCACAAAACATCGCTTCTTATCAGCTTCTTCTGAGCACAAATCCAAAACACAGCCTCTTGCTAGCTATTATAAAGAAAGTTAACTCTGTCTCTGCTTAACCCAGGACATCTAGACATTATCTTTGCTAGTAAATCTCCTGAAATAGATCTCAATCAGGCAATTGAAACCTACTGAAAAAGTAGGAGAAACAGGAAACAAGCAATGTGTGGCTCCACAAATGGTAGAGCGACAGCTGATCTTACCTGCCTGTGAGAATTATTTTATTAGAATAATGGCATTCTGACACAAAATCTTCTACCTTAATTATTGAGGTGACTAAGGTATAGTAGTTTAAGAAAACTGCCTTACGAGCTCTTATTTAAGCTGTCATTTCAGAGTAAATCCAGCCCACATTTGTGGGGCCCTGAAGTTAAGCAAGTGTGCAACTGCTACCTTTACCTTTAGATGGAACAAGTCAGATGAGGGAAAGGAAAGCAAGGTCCCCAATCTCCAGTAGTAACAACATGGTCTGGCTTTAGGTTATATGCAGGATAGCATTTGAAAAGGCCAGGTTAAAAGCTGGAGCAAAACCCCAAAAGTAGCTTTACTCTGTTACTCCTAATGTAAGGAGGCAAAAAGCACGAAAAAAGTCTCCCCTTTCCCTAGAAAATATAGTACAATAAGAAGGAAATATTTTCATTTATTTGAATGATAAGGAGAGAAAAGCTAACTTTTGACATGCCAGCAGTTTTTCATCTTGTAGGAAAGTTCTAGATTTCTTTCTGAGGCCCAAACACAGTCCAGCAACCCTTGCTAAACCAAAAGCTGAAGACACTTGCGATGACTTGGTTTTTGTCCTCCCTCTATTCCCACTCCTATTGCTACAGCTGTTTCATCAAGCCTAGATTTGAATAACCGTCTTTTATCTACAGGGGCTGGCATTTCCTCTCCAAATATAAAAATTCTAACAAAAATATATTTTTATTTTCATTGCTGATTAACCGCTGAAGGTAGACAGAGCACTTCAATTCTAATGTCAGTCTCATAGTCCTTCAAAAAATGTGTTTTAAAGTACATATTCATTTGGTCACATTTTAATCAAATCCTGAAATATATTTTCATCTGAAGCAAAGGAATGGCAATAATCTAAAAATGCGCATTTTGAAATAAGTTGTTATGTCTGGCTAGTTAGTGGATTGAACAAAAGAACTGAGTAAAGCAAAAATGTTTATTTTACTCTGACCAGTTAACCTCTTCTCAGATATACACAAAGGAATTGTATCCATTTCGATTGGCATTTCTATTCATACAGTAAAAATAAGATTTTCTGTTACAGAGATAATAAAATAGAATATTTTTAAGACTGGGCTGACTGAAGCAATTAAGTCAGTTCAAACTTTGTGGTTTAGATAGGTGAACATAATGAACTGAGAGTAGTCCATAATCATCTAAGGTGGAGAGAGAGAAGTGGACAATAAAATTGAGTCAGCAGGCAGGAATTGTTGTATGTACCAATTTGAATATCTAAAGCAAAACTTACAAATTTATTATCTTCGCTCATTTAACAGATGGTTTAGAACAGAATGTTATAAGGGGCTACAAAGGGTTTTAAAAAGTGTCCAAATTTGTTTTTCTGCTTAGGCTTCTGTATCCTTTTTTGAATCATGATTTTGAGGAGAGGTTATCAGAATTTGTTCCCTTTTCAAAAGCTTAAATAGCCTTTACAATCTAATATTGTATGCAGTGCTCTTCCAGTACTTAAAACACTTACTAATATTGCTGTTGGTTATGGCTAACATAAAATCCCCACCATGACGTAAAACATTTGTGTCAGCCCAGAGACACCTGCTCCATAGCTTGCTATGTTGCAGTGATCCTCTTCAAATAAAGGCCCCACAGCAAATGAAGATGAATAAGGAATTCCATCGATCGCTCATTTTTCTCAAATACATATTCTCTTTTTCTTCCTTTGAAATAATGTCAGACATATCTTCAATACCATAGCTGTGTATTCAGGTTTGAGTTCTGAAGCACTAAAAAGCATTAATATCTAAGAACTTTACTTTTTATGAAAGAAGGAGAGTTTCAAACCAGTGAAAACATATTTTACAAAATCTATGGTTGATTATGCAATGGCGCAAGCACCCACCATTGGACTTCTGCAATGACAAACTAATATTTTAGATTTTTAAGACTGAATAATGGCGTTCAGGCCTACAGAATTTACAAACCAGTGTGCTTCTCATTAATGTAATTACTATATTATTCTGAGTTATTGGAAACTATTCAATGAATAAAACAATCAGTTATCAAGCTAACACAGCATTATTTAACAATAGACTTCCTCACCTGAAATTAAAAAAAATAGTTACATATAAAGTGCTACTCTATCTCTTTAAAATGCATATTATTAAACATTTGCATAAATAGCATGTTAAGTATAAAATTGAAAGTTAAACAATAGAAAACTTAGAGCCATTTTAAAAATTGTAAAATAATTTCTAAGAATAGCTGAAAAAGTACTTTTGCATACACTCAATTAAAAAAAGCAACAAAGATCCTGTATCGACCAGGCATGTGCAATACACATTTTGCAGTAATTTCTTACCCTGCTGAAAATATACCACAAGCTTTAGTCAAATCGTATAGCTGGATTTGCACCAAGGAAAAGCTACAGCTAGATGTAACCCTGTCATTCATAGACTCTGCTGATGCAGTTTGTTGTATAGCATACGTGTGGATGGCAGGCATCCTGTTTGCTGGCTGTGAAAGAGAGTAAGCAATTTCACACTGTGAGCATAAATTACCACTTACTCATGTATATACCTTGTGGAAAAAAAAATCATCTAACAAAATTAACAGAATGTGTGCAAGCTAATATCTGCCTGTTGTTTTAAAGAAAGAGAAAACATGTACTCTTCACTCAGGAAATACTGATAAATGGCACCTACATAATATTAAAAGTTCAAGAAAGAATGCAGCAGATCATCAGCCACTGAAATCTACACTTCTATGCCAATTAACAGAGTTAAGAATTTGCTCAGTCTCTTTTCTGCTTCTCAGTGAACGTACAGGAGATTGTAAAAATATTCATTATTTCAAATACAGACGGTACTTTCACTTGCTGTAATTTTCAGAAACAAATAGGATCGCTTATCCTAAACATTGAGGGTCTTTCCTGCTTAATAAGCCACTTCCACTGGCATTGAAAGAGGCAGAAGCACTGAGAGTGGGCCAAATTTTGTGTAAGGTAGGATCATTTATTGTTGAAAACCACATTTCTTTACTTTGGCAAAACGATGATGGAGAGGATGGCTACATGGATTATGACAGGCTAGAGAACAGATTTTAGTCCAGGAGAACCTCCAGTGTGCATCTTTTTGCTCGCATGGTAAATGACCAATTGATTTTTCTTGTCTCTATTCAGCAGTAAATAGCCTCACATACACTGCAAGGCAAGGCAGGCATGCAGAAAGTCATGGGTTTGTGCAGATGTTTGTGTTTACCTCATAGTAACCAGGTGTCAGAGTCATACCATGAACAGTTGAAACCAATCAAGAGTGCAGGCTTCCTCTCAGTACTGCAGTGGTGTACAAAACCTCTCTGATATGGAATAAACTTGCCCTTGAAATTGTTTTTCCACAGATCTAAAAAGGTTGTCATTTTCACGTGTATACCGTCTATTGTAGTTGATATACACATTGGCTCTGCTAGCCTCTGTCCTGTCATTACAGCAATTCATTGCAGATCACACCAACGTATGTCCAGCATTTCAGAGGTATTTCGTTAGCTCCTAAGCTTCCCATCCTTTAGCTCCCACAAGCTAAATAACTGAAATTCATTAAACCCCCCCCACTCTGAATTTAAGTGGAAAGTTCAAAACCACAGTTTTGAACCTAAACCATTCCTAAAACCTATGATCCATACAACAAACTCTATGGTTTACTAGCTCTTTAACAATGGAGCAGTTAAAAGCGAAAACTGCTCCTATACTTATATATTGTCTCACAATATTCTAATTTTCTGAAAACATAGACCAAAGTATCACCATTCTCATAGGAATACACAATACTGAAGCTTAAAATCATGGGGTCGATGTCAGAGAAGAATTTTGCCCACTGCTCTGTTGAAGTATTTAATGTGTTGCATCGAGGATTATATGACAAGAGATAAAAGAGAGGGATCATCTCTATGGAAACACTATGGTCTGCTTCATCAGTAATGGATAGCTCAGAAATGAACTATCCAAATGTTACAAGGCAGTCCAGTAATATAATAATTTGAAACTAGTGCCTACATAACCAAAATGGAACTATAAAATGGTTCACAGAAATTGCCTGGGAGATTTTACCAGTCATAACCACCACAGAGGTGATTAAACCTTTAATTGTTCTTTGGCTCTACAGTGCATAAAGTCCCTGAAGTTCCTTTCACTCTACTATCTGTTTCAAGAATTAGAACTGAATTGTCAAAGCATCATTTTTGACAGATGACTTAATTTTACACATTTAGTACAGCCTTAGCAACTGACCAGCTAATTTCAGCTTTAAATTATGTGCATTTCAACTGAAATTCCACTCAAGGAAAAAAAAAAAAAGACCGCTAAAATGGCATTAGTTTAGTCAACATGTTCATCATGTTTATTCAGGATGCAATTTCTTAGTTTGGTGCCAAAGCATTATTTCTGATTTTGTATTTTCATCAGACCACATAAAGCACAGCAAAAGACAAAGCAAACTGGCTTCTGCTTCTCCTCATGCAACACCAGATTTGCACAGCAGTGCCCAATCAGCTGAAACTACAAAAAAAAACCCCATTCAAGACAGCAGTGTCAGTAGTGGCCTAATCTGTGCTGTTCAAAAAAAAAAAAAGTTTTGATTTAAATATAGAAAATCATACTTTAAAGTACTTCACAACTGGCGATGTCTTAGTCCAGAAAAAGTTTTCATCACTGGTACAGCTTCAAAGTTCTGTACAAGAACATGCAAGAACAAAGTGCTGTACAAGAGCTAACAAATCTGAATATTGGTATGAGTTAAAACAACACAACTGGAAAAAAGACATTCAGAAGACAGAAGCTGGAATAGGCAAAATTCATAGAGAAAATAAGAGCTAGGAATAGACAAAGTATATTCGATTACATTCTTTTGCCGAATTAATTTTAGTCTTGTCCTCCATATCTCTTCTGTCTATCTGCTCCATTCAGTGATATGTTCTATAACTGATATACTGCATACTGTTTTTACAGCTGCCAGCAAAGATGGTGATTATAGTGTGCACAATTATCTTAAATCTCAAATTCAATAATTAGCATTACTAATTTTCACTTTAAATGTTAACTACTTTATTCTCTTTCTTTTTAACTACACCAAACATTTTTCTAGATCTGCAATATAGGGATAATGCTGCTTTGGCGTAAAGAATTTTACAACTAATTCTCTTTCTTGTCTTGTATTTGTGTGGTGTAATTAAGGCCTAACAAATTTATATAATGATAGATTTTACTAAAAAAAGCATAGAAGAAATCCTGGCTACACTGAATTGCACATGAATGTAACTTCGGCAAGACTAGTATTTCATTCATTCTTCTGTTTCTCAAGGTTTAAGAGTACTGTTGCATAGTTGCTTTCTTCTGATCTGGGTTCAAAACCAGATAATTGATGTTAAAAATTTTAGTTATCAGTGAGAAACGTGTCTTCATTGTTCAATGATAATTTGGTATGAAGTTATTGGGAGATCATTCATTTGTATGTAAAATAAAAAGACTTTTTCTGAAGATGTCTGAATGCCTCTGTCTTTATTGAGGGTCTGATGAAAGGTAACCTTGTGCTATCTCTGCCTCAACACTGTTTCAATCTTTTGCACTATTTATTTCAGATTACAAATGGGTTTTAGACCTGATATGCACATGAAAAAAATGATATTTTTATAGCAGTTACAAATAAGTATACTGTGCCTTGGGGAAAATTATTCTGCTTGTAAAACTGAATTTTTTCTTTTCAAATTAACAGTTTACAGTGTTCCTTTTCTATGAATCTGTAAGGTATTAAAAAAATGTTATGAAACACACAACATTCAAGATCAGCAAAAAATGGCAGGGTGAAAAATTGTGTTCAAATCTTCCATCAAACCTAGTAATTAGCCCATGAAATACATATGGCATTCTTAAGAAAAATCAGAATGCTAACACAAAGTTAATAGTAGAAAACCTTCACAGAGATATTTTCTATTATACATCTGATCAGTATTTGGTATCCAAGGACTAATTACACTGAATATATACTGAAGCACAGTTAGAATGGGTATTCAGAGAAGTTAAATTGCTCACATACCTTGTTTATGAGAAAATCTAAACTTGTGGGCAATCCACACCATTTTCTGGTACTTAAAAACTCAAAACTCTATTAAAAAAGATTTATTTAAGGCCTACATGAGGTCTTTGTGAGTTGCAGTTAGACTTTGCATCAGTTTGCCCATCTCATTTACATCATGCCAAATTAGTGGCCATACACTAGATTCAAAGCATTGAAGATGCAGATTAAGACCTATATTTATACTATGATTTTGAATTTATTCAATAGGCTGTATGAAATAACCAGTAAATTGTGTTGGCAATTGGCACTTTCTAGGGTACTAAGTTGACTAGATCTGGGTCAGAAAGAATCATCGATGTGACTTAATTAGGTCTTTCTGTATGTGATATTCTTTTCACATGAGTTGCTTTCTTGGGAACTACTAAAAATAAAAACTGGATGCCATTTAACATTTTTGCTTCTATTACTTTTGCTGTTATTGACACAAGTTTTTTTTTTTTTGGTGTAGCTTCTATGTATGTTATCTGTTTTGAACTGGTACTTACATATATCGTAGAATCATAGAATGGTTTGGGCTGGAAGGGACCTTAAAAATCACCTAGTTCCAACCCCCCTGCCACAGGCAGGGACACCATCCGCTAGACCAGGTTGCTCAAAGCTTCATCCAGCCTGGCCTTGAACACCTCCAGGGACGGGGCACCCACAGCTTCGCTGGGCAACCTGTTCCAGTGTCTCACCACCCTCATAGTGAAAAATTTCTCCCTTATATCTAATCTAAATCTTTCAGCTCTCTTTCAGCTTAAAGCCATTACCCCTTATCCTATCAATACACTCCCTGATAAAGAGTCCCTCCCCATCTCTACTGTGGACCCCCTCTAAGTACCGGAAGGCTGCTATTACGTCTCCCTGGAGCCTTCTCTTGTCCAGGCTGAACAACCACAACTCCCTCAGCCTGTCCTCATAGGGGAGGTGTTCCAGCCCTCTGATCATCTCCAGGGCCCTCCTCTGGACCCACTCCAACAGCTCAATGTCCTTTTTGCATTGCGGGGCCCAGAGCTGGATGCAGTGGTACAGGTTGGGCCTCATGAGAATCACTTCCCTTGACCTGTTGGTCATGTTTCTCCTGATGCAGCCCAGGATCCTGTTGGCCTTCTGTACTGTGATTGCACACTGCTGTCTCACGTTCAGTTTTTCATCTACAAAAACCCCCAAATCCTTCTCCTCAGGGCTGCTCTCAAGCCATTTTCTGCACAGCCTGTATTTGTGCTTGGGATTGCCTTGACTCACGTGCAGGACCTTCAGTTTGTCTTTGTTGAACTTCATGAGGTTGGCTTAGGCCCACCTCTCAAGCCTGTTAAGGTTCCTCTGGATGGCATCCCTTCCCTTCTAGCACATCGACTGCACCATACAGCTTGGTGTCGTTCACAATCTTGCTGAGGGTGCACTCGATCACACTGTCCATGTCTCTGACAAAGATGTTAAATAGCACCAGTCCCAGTAGTGATCCCTGAGGAACGCCACTCATCACCAGTCTCCATTCAGATATTGAGCCACTGACCACAACTCTCTGAGTGTGACCATCCAGCCAATTCCTTATCCAGTGGGTGGCTCATCCATCAAATCCATATTTTTCCAATTTGGCCACCAGGATGTCGTGTGGGATAGTGTCAAACACCTTGCAGAAGTCCAGGTAGATTATGTCAATTGCTCTTCCTTTATCCACTGATGCTGTAACTCCATCATAAAAGGCCACTAGGTTTATCCATCCATTAAATCCATGTCTCACCAATTTAGACACAAGGATGACATGTGGGACAGTATCAAGGGCTTTGCACAAGTCCAGGTAGTTGACATCAGTTGCTCTTTTATCCACCAACATTGTGACCCCATCATAGAAGGCCACCAAATTTGTCAGGCACGATTTGCCCTTGGTGAAGCCATGTTGGTTGTCACCAATCACCTCCTTATTTTCCATGTGCTTCAGCATACTTTCCAGGAGGATCTGCTCCATGATCTTGCCAGGCACAGAGGTGAGACTGACCAGCATGCAGCTTCCTGGGTCTTCCTTTTTTCCCTTTTTAAAAATGTTTCCTATTTTCCAATCAATGGGAACTTCACTAGACTGCCATGACTTCTCAAATATGATGGACAGTGGCTCAGCAATTTCATCCATCAGTTCCCTCAAGACTCATGGATGCATCTCAACAGGTCCAATGGACCTGCGTCACTCAGGTTCCTTAAATGGTCTTGAACCTGATCTTCTCCTACGGTGGGCAGATCTTCATTCTCTCAGTCCCTGCCTTTGCCTTCTGCAACTTGGCCAGTGTGGCTTGAGTGCTTGCCAGTAAGAGCGAGACAAAAAAGTCATTAAGTACCTCAGCCTTTCTCAATATCCTGGGTAATATCCTGTTTCCTTCCTGAGAGCGCGAACATTTTCTCTAGTCCTGCTTTTATCACTGACATATCTATAGAAGCTTTTCTTGTTGCCCTAAACATCCCTGGACAGATTTAATTCAATCAGGACTTTATCTTTCCTAACTTGATTGGACAATTTCTCTGTATTCCTCTGTATTCCTCCCACGCTACCTGTCCTTGCTTCCACCCTCTGGAGGCTTCTTTTTTATGCTGAAGTTTGTCCAGGAGTTCCTTGTTCATCTATGTAGGCCTCCTGGTGTTTTTGCCTGGCTTCATCTTTGTTGGGATGCATCACTCCTGAGCTTGGAGGAGGTGGTCCTTGAATATTAACCAGCTTTCTTGGGACCCTCTTCTCTCCAGGGCTTTATCCCATGGCACTCTACCAAGCAGATCCTTGAAGGGACCAAAGTCTGCTCTCTTGAAGTCCAGGGCAGTGAGTCTGCAGTGTGCCCTCTTCACTGCCCTAATCATCTTGAACTCCACCATTTCATGGTCAATGCAGCCAAGGCTGCCCTTGAGCTTCACATTTCCACCAGTCCTTCCTTGTTGGTGTGAATAAGGTCCAGCACAGCACCTCTCCTCATTGGCTCTTCTATCACTTGGAGAAGGAAGTTACCATCAAAGCATTCCAGGAACCTCCTGGCTTGCTTATGCCCTTCTGTGTTGTCCCTCCAGCAGATATCAGGGTGGTTGAAATCTTCCATGAGGACAAAGGCTCGTTAACATGAGGCCGCTCCTATATGTCTACATATAACCAGTCTATGCACATTTTGTCATTTTCATGAAGTATTCATAATTAAAGTATTCCTCAATTGTCTAAGGGATTACGGTTACAGCATCTACATCTAATTTTAATCAGGCAGGGTAGTAGATAGTCTGCTATGTGCTTGACCAGTTATCCTCTGCCTATGCCCATCTTAAGGCGGAGGATCCGATTTCTGATTGAGTGTCCATACCATATGGTAAAAATCAGAGACGACGACAAATAAAGACAGACTCAAAAATTCTCAAACAGTGCTGTCAGCATGGTACTACATAACTGGCGAGCACTAAATCACCTAGGACAATTAGGAGATATGATACTGAGTAACTCCTAGCAAACTCAAGCAGACCTGCAAACACCTAACACTTAAAAAGCCCAAGAACATGCTGTATGCAGTCTTGCTTATGGAGACTTCAGGAAGTATCCCGAGTGTGATGGTCCCTCACAGAAGTCCAAACAGAACCATATGATACGTTTTACTATAAACAGCAGTAGTAAAGAAGTCTGAGGATAGAAAGGTTAGTTGCATGAAACAGTTGTATGTCAGAGAAGTACTGGCATGCACCCAGTAAAAACATAATTCCTGGTCCTGACAATGCTTCAGCCAATCATTACATAAAACAAACAAGACAATTAATTGGAGGTAGCTGGTATACAATGCAAGCAAACCAGCCTAAAGCAATCTTTATTATTGTCTGTCATATTGACAGCAAAAGTCTTAATCCAATGTATGAATGGTGTTAACAGGCATTTGCAGACCTTGTGATACGTCATTCCTCATGGGTACTATGGAAAAGTGCAGTAAGTAATGGAACTGATACAGTCGTGAACATTTACAAGGCAACATCTATAGAAGATACAAGATGGTATGGGAAAGGTAAGATGGTATGGGAAAGGTTTAATGTAAACATTCACTTTGGGAATGCAGGTGCAAGTTACAACAAACAAAAGCAGAGACAAATGGTGCATAGGAAGTCGAGGCTATTAAGCCAAAGGATAGCTAGAAAAAAGGGATTGCAGACTCAAGCCACACAAAAAACTTTTTTGAACCACATCTGCGTACCTGTGTTTCCACCTAATTCAAGACCACTGATATAAATTAAACTTCTCAAATCATCTCAAGAAGAGGCAGACATGAGAGTTATTTGTCATAAAACCCTTGACTTGAGTGTTGAGTATAAAACATAATCACTTCTGAAGACATTGATGTCTTTGCACTTTCCCTTAAGTTCAGTAAAGACACATCTTGGTGAGAATATCAGATAATTATAACAGATATATACACAATTCAAAGGCATTTATATGGAAGCATACTTGAGATGACATGTCACTGAGCACGGACTGGTCTGCCCAGCTCTGGCATTCAACATTGTTAGCACTTCTACAAGTGAGAGAAAGTTGCAGGCCTTAGAAGTTGCACAGAAGTAGCAATATCAAACTTTTCCAAGCGTAAGCAAAGATGGAGGCTTTAACACTTTGAAAAAATTCAGATGCTATATATATATATCCTTAGAAGACCAATAATTGGTTAAAAAAAAAACCCAACCTCTGGCTTATCTGTGCCAAAAAATACGCTCAGCATTTGTTAAGCAAAGAACAACTACTCCAAGATGCACTGTGTGCAAACTATTGAGCAGGAGGAATTCTAGATAAACTCTACTGGATTCAGAAGTTAAAAAGAATGAAAAGCTAAAAAGTATTTAGCATTTTATAAATAATTAGATCACCAGTACCCAAATCTGTCTTGAACCATATAAAGGCTAATTATGCTTATTCCTGAGAAGCCAAAATGCCAAAATGTACGTATTCAAAATGGACTCAAGTGAATAGACCTGATAATAATGGTGCTGTTTGATTAGTATATATGTGTTGCATTACAAGTGCCTGAAAGCACCACTAGCATACTTCCATCAAGAAAAAGGTTATCTTATTTCCTTGTGGTACATTTAAACAATGAAGATAATTGTTAGTTCCTTGTTTGTACTTCAGATCTCATTTTGACAGATAAATACTCAAAGTTTACATAATTTAATACAAAATAAATTTATCATCAAATTAAAGAATGTTGTCATTACAAACATAATTACTGATACTCAGACATCATTCATCGAAGTTTATCAAAGCTAAACAAATTCGGCAAACACAAATGTTTCCAGAAAGAATTTTCCACTCTACACAGGACCAGTAATTGACATTTCTGATCTTGACTTATTAGCTACTACTAACAGCAAGCTTGCAACCCGAGATCTTAGTGTTAAAATAACCTTTTTATTTTATATGTGACTGGCAGATAAAAATGTACATAACAACATGTCTTTCTCTTCATACAACATGATTCTATGAAAGACCATGGTATATAAATTACATTGGCTTTCAACATACTCTGGGTAGCATTTCAGACATCATTTCAATTTACTGACGAGTTGTAATTTATGCAAACTGACTGCAGAGATTTTCATCTGCTATTTGGATCATTACAATATTCAGAATAATATATGTATTTATTATCTTTATAATGAAAGGGACTAGAGCAGAAGTAATAATGCTAAAAATACTGAATAAAAGGAAAATAAGCTTTAAATTTTTTTCCTGAATTTATGCATAAGATGAGAAGTATTCTATGATTTTTTGTTTTGTCAAAGCATTACTTTGTTGGGCATGATAGTGAGTAACAGCTTTTGGTATTGGGATGGCATGGGGGAAAAAAACCCAAACACTTAAGAACAGGACTATGCCTGAAGAAAAGAAGCAGAACCAGTTTGAACCACCATGCAAAGCCAACATAAAGAATAAAGGAAAGATACAGAGGGAGCATGGTACATATGTGTTTTCCTTTGGATGTATTCCAGACTTGAACAATGCTTTGAACTGATTAAAAGGGTTTAATTCAGAACTGCAAACTAGCCTAGTCTTACATGTGATATAGTTTTGAACAACACATGATCTGTGTGAAAAAAAATTACCTCAGTTTAATGTTGACTGTAATACACCTTTCTCAGCAATGCAATGAAACCCAGTAACCCACTGAAAGTCAGTAAAGGTGAGAAGTTATGTTAAGTACAGAGATATGGATAGAGGAATTCCTTCCTGACTGTTTCATGAAATCACAAATTATTTTTGCAAATGAGTGCTCGAGATGAGAGGACAACAGCACACTCTGGGAATATGCCAAGTCAGACATTCTGGAAGCTCATGTGCTTCACAGCAAAGTATATGGTTTTGACAATTTGTTTGCGTATTATGTTGAGTTTTTGCACAGTTACGTTGGTGGACCCAATTATTCCCATAGTAGCAATAAAAATGTGTAGTAATCAATCTTATTAGAAGCTGTATTCATATACTACAGATAATGTCACAATTGCATAATTACGCTCTTTAAAAATGTTACCAGAGAATAGAAATGGCAGGTGAAACCAAGTGATTTGCTTAGCCAGTAATGCTGAACTTTTTAACAAAGGGAAAGTCATAGATCAGAATATCAATTTCAAAGTGCAAATTTTGTTATGCTTTCTTCAGTAGTGGGAAACAAAGTTAAATTTTGGAAGTTTTACTTGCTGGATATTTTGGCATTTTAAACATTATTTTTAGTATCTAACATGACAGTCATATTTTCTCCCTTCCTTAAAGATCATCAGAACTAAACAGTGGCCTAAGCAGCTGCGAATGATCATCAGGGTAAGATGAAGAAAAAGCACCTATGAAATGGTCGCTCACATGAGGATAAAAGTACAGCGCAAATGTGGTGCCAAAGATAATACACTTGTGTACAGCCAGAAAAAAAATCTCCATATAGATCTTTTTAATAGTGGGTTTTGGTCCTACTCCAGTTCTGCAGTGCTTTCACTGAGTAGCTGTTAAAGAAATACATAAAACATTCCATGATGAAATCTCCCAAACAATTCTGAAAGCACATGGGTGGAAGACAGAACCCAAACTTCAGAATTTATGTTATCATATTACTGTGTTCAGCGTTCTCATGGCTACAAGGGAACAAAGTGTCCAACCTTCTATCGGGGCAGGAAATTGGTGAAAAAGGATTAATCTAATAACAATTTAAAAACACCACTTTTATTGCTCCAAGGTAGAACTTGCTAGCATGAAATTAGAATATTGACAAAAGACACTGAATTCATGTAGAAGATTCAACATAACTGTGGTTAATAAGAACTCCTCTCCTCCAAGTTCTATATATAAATAATTTACATTTCACAACACCCATTCAGTTCCAAAGACATGATACAGAGCTTTTCTGGGAATGAGCAGCATATGTGTTTTAATACAAGAAGGGGAGTTTATGCATTTGATTTCTAGGAGACCTTAATGCAATTTAATACCCATTTACAAGGTATCTGAGTAGGTGTAACTTAAATCTGACTTCAAGATGCCAGTTCTACAGCATTGTGCAGAACTAGTCAAGAGGCTGGATTTGAGAATGGTTTGTCTACACCATTTCCTCATTAGAACATTTTTAAAGCAAGCATTACAGGGAGACCCAGCTAAGCTCCTGGGCACTTGGCTAGACAATGTGTTTTAGAAGTCACTCATGGCCACATTTCCTATCCACAGGGAACAGCCCATGCATCTGGCCTACCTGCCTCACCATATTCTGTCTTTTTGCTGACATTCTGAGACTGATGTCACAGAGAACAATTCTCGCATTGGCAGTCGGAGTAGACATAGCTAGAATAACATTGCTTTTACAACACAGGATAAGGAAACCTGCACTTAATATGAGAAATCTGTTGACTCTTCAAGCAGAAATGTCCCTGAATATATTGTTCTGATATTCAAGACATAAAAGCACAGGTTTAGAAAAAGAGAAAAATAATCCTAAAGACCAGGGAAGACTACAAGTTCTGCATAAGATTCAGACTGAGCAGGATGTACACACTCTAAGGTGTAAATATGCTGTCCTGGGTTAAGCAGAGACAGAGTTAACTTTCTAGCTAGCAAGAGGCTGTGTTTTGGATTTATGCTCACAAGAAAGCTGATAAGGGATGTTTTGTGCTGCTGCCAAGGACAGATACCTTCAGTCTCTCTGCTCTGTGCAGACAGGGCCGGGTGGGGAGGGCTGGGAGGGCACAGCCCCAGCTACTAGCCCAGGATTTGTTCTTCAGTTACTAGATTGAGAACCAGAGAGACCAATAATCTATTCCATAACATACATGTCATGCTGAGTATATAGGTGAGGACCCCCAGAAGATCGGCCCTTTTCCTTTTGGTTCTGAGGCCCTTTCGGTTTCGGTCTCCTCTGGCTCTGGATCGCTCTCCCAAGACCTTTCCCCCCCCAACAACCTGGTCGGTTCTTAGTCTGGGACACTCAGACTGTTATCTCTGTTCCGTGCGGGCCTCCGGGAGTGGTACACCTCCCCCCCCAACCTGGGGGAATTGTGAGTGTGGTTTCGGGACCCCTCCCTGCTCTGGGGTCAACTCCCCCTGTTCCGGGATCGTTGACCGGGAACAGACTGAGTCTTTATCATTGGGTGGGGGGACAGTATCACTGTGTATCACTCATTTGTATATAGTATTATTTTCAATATTATTGTAGTTTAGTTGTTAAATTGTCCTTATCTCAACCCTTGCCATTTACCCCTTTAATTCTCTCCCCTATCCTCGGGTGAGGGCAGGAATTGTGTGAGTGGGTGTGTGTGGTTTGGCCCTCAGCCAAGGGCTAACCCATCACATATGCAAAGAAAATTCTCAAATAAAAATAGCAGCATTCTGCTGAGTGAGACATATTCTTTCAATTCACACTTCTTTTTACCGGAGAGAATTTGCAACTTGCAGTCTCATATTTAACTAAAGTAATACAAAGTAATTCACACTCATATATCTTGCTATCTAAAGATAACCGCTAGTAACAGTATTTATGCAAAATAGTGAAAAAAAACCCCCATCAACCACCAGCCAATTATAGCCCAGGACTAACTTAATTTCATGCAGTTCATAGACTCTGGGAACAAGTGTAGCACAAATATAGACAGAAAACATTTCCTCACCTGACAAAAAAGCAATCAAATAGGAATACAAAATTTTTATTGCTGAACTTTTACATGCCTGATACAACAGTTTCCCTTGAAATCTTGTACCTGTCAGTGAGCATAAGTTTACATCATTTGAATTACTGTAGTCATTCTTGCAGTAAAGACATGGAAGTTCATGTTGTATATTCTAAACTTAAATTATTTACATGCTTTTACAAAGCTTTGCAAGATTGGCAAGCATGACCTTGTAAATTATTTTATATAAATATTTTAACTGTCATGAACTCATTCATTTGTTCAGCTTCTAAATGAATTAATTTGCAATCAAATGCAACAAGAACTGAACATTGTAGTAAACTTCAGCAAAACAAGAATTTTTTGTTAATAAAAGAACACTTTTCATCCCTATAGCATATTCTATTTAAATATTTGAAAGTGCTTCATTAACATTATACATAATCATACAAGGTAGTAATTATCCCTTAATTGCTCTGGCTGTAGAACTGAGTCTCATATAATTCAGGTGATTTAAGCATCATCATGCAGAAAATGGCATGCAGTCAAAAATACAACTCAGCCTGCCTGTGTGTTAGTCTGAAGCCTTACCCAAAAGATTTATCTTGTACCTCATGTTAAACTAAACAGCTGAGGTACTAAAAACTGTCTAGCCATAAAGCTCTACAAGTACCGTTAGTACTGCTTTACTATTGCCACCCATCTTTTCCTTGTCCAGTTCCTTATTCATCTTTGTGGCCCTTTGCTGACTCATTATGTCCATGTTCTTGTCCTGGAGAGACAAGACCTGGACACAGCATTCCAGCTGTGGTCTTACTAGTGCTGAGTAGCTCATATAATGCAGACAGATTGCAGTATCCAGCTGGGGCATTCATGGTCTCTCATACAGTCTAGTGATCCTAGTTCTGCTAGAGAGTTGAGCACACCAAGAATACCTCTACAAGCCTCCTCAAGGAGGTGGCTGACTAGCCAACAGAAAATTTAAGAGGCAAATACAACTAATGCTACAAAGTTGCTAGTATTCAAGCACTAAACTTCATACCATTTTCTCAGAAAAGCACTGGAATGAGCCTGAGGGCTGTTTCCCTTGAAAGGCTGTAGACAAAACAACAAACTCCTACTCCTTTGGTTAAGTTGCCATAGTAGAATCACAGGATTTTGTGATATTTCTGTCACTGATCTTTTAAATGATGAATGTAGATCAAAGACCATCTTCAGTCCCCATACTCTGAAAGCTTGGAATGAATTTGTGATAATTATCAAACATGCACTCAGATCTGGAGAGAAATGGATGATTATCAATATACTGCATAAAAGTGTTCACTCAGTTCCACAAGTTTGAGAACATAACCCCTTGTATCTCTTTGCTGTTCATCAACGTCTTTAAAAAAAATCAACAACCAAACAACAACCCCAAAAAAGTCTAAATTTACCTGAGACTCTGGTCTGGAAGTCTATTTTGATTGTAATAATATATCTTTGAATATAGAGATAACTACGAATAGTCCCTACTGGGTGGTGACTTCAGGATTGAAAAATATTTTAATGAACGCCTGTAAATAAAAAACCAAGGAAGCGGAGAATGGTAGGACTGAAGATTCTCAAGTCTCTCATAAAATCGAAGTGTGTGCTTTACACTTACTATCAAAAAAATAACAGTAACCCAAAAATCTAGATGGCTTCTCATCTGATGGGGTGTACTATATATTTATTATGTGATGCAGCATATATGCTATTATTCTTGAATAATACATTTCTGTGTGGTGAGATTTTCACAGACTGAGTATCAATACAATGTACTATAGACATTATTACATAATAGGACCCCAAACTCTTATTGTTAGAGACCTGTAATTCTTAGGAAGCACTTCAGGAAAAGTTAATGAAGGCAATAAAAAGTCAGTCTCTTCACCATAGTAAAAACATACATATCAGTTTCAGAGAGATTAAATAAAACTATCAGATACAAATACAAAATAAAAACTATAAGAAAGTCCCTTTATGACATTATAAAACAGATGTTTACACTTCAAAGAGTATTTGTGGAAAGCAACAACCATTGATATAACCAAATAAATATTTTTGAATGGCTACAACAAATGTGTAAGATATTTACATGGCCATGTAAAATTTTTGACTTAATTTTCTGTTCATAAGAGACATTTAATTTTCAAGTAAGTATTTAGAAGCAAATTCTAGATAGGCTTGCAATCCAAGCAAATTAGCTCTACATACTGCAGAGTAGAAGGAGAGAGCAAATTTCTCCCTTAGGGTTAATAGCACCAGGACAGCTGTTCTGCAGTCATTACTGCAGTCTATAGGCAGCAGCAGCCACAGCTGTTATACATAACCCTAAACAGGCATCTTGAGCAGTAGATTCATGTAATCACAGACTAAATGGTCATCTTCCCTCCCATTGAACTCGTTAACTACTCCTCACTGTTGCAGGGGGAGAAAAACACTGAGGTTTTCCCAATATGAACAAAGAACACAGAATTCCTAGTATGCTTCTGATGGCTTTCTCTTTATCAAAATACCCCAGATGTACTGCCATGTGTATTGCACAGAACAATGGAAATTTACCTTCTAAGCAGTATCTTTCATCTATAATTTTCACTTTATTTTTCTGTATAACAAAACTTGTTTTTTTGAAGTGTACATACATTTTTTATTATATTCTGGACATGTATTTGAAATGTGCCCTCTAATTTGCTCAATAAATGGAATAATTAGCCAATACTTATTGCTAATCTGCATGTGCATTTCATACCCAATCCTATTTAAAATTTCTGTCAACAAAGCAATTCTCTTTCAGATTTCAATTCTATTTTTTATATTCATTATAATAGTGTGCAATAATTTAATGCCCCATGTTCAGAGTTGTTAGCATCTTTCTAGCTGATCTTACAATTTCTAAGCAGTATCTTGGTATGTTTCCAGTGTCCACCCTTTTCTCAGTATCAGACATGCTCTTGGAAAACTAATGATGTTCTTTGTTTCTCATTCAGTCTTCTTTTCTTTTTTCTTCCTGCTGTCACAAACTTCCCAGTCATTTAGCACAGTTCACTAAAGTCAACAGATTTCAGTTTATGAGCTCAGATTTTTTTCTTTTAAATAAAGTATAATAGTATTCTACCTGTATATTACTGTGATACAGTGTCTCCTCAAGCTATAAATAAAACACTCCTTAAGAAAGGACATACAAGTAAAAAGTGGAGGCAGAGATGCACCATATAGCTATAATGAATATACTTTCTCTGCTGTTCAAGAACAAATGAGCTTAAGACCTAATAGAAGCCTTTGGATAAGGATAGGAGGAAAGGAAGACCAGACCAATCTCATGACAGGGATCAGTGACGCATGAAATCCAGTCAGAGGATGAACGACTCTTTTCCACAGCAAGCAACAAAAGCAATCAAAGGATAGGAAGTGGTGATGATGGCAAACCGACTACCCTAACTCTGCTCGGTAAGTAATGCTGGAAGATACAAATTGTCAAGTTCTTGTATTTGCTGGAAATAGCCTCAGAGATTTGAACAAGTAAGTAGGTACTGGTAAGGACTGCTGTTTCAATTCCTATTTATATAGAGAAGTTGGTCAAGAGTATAAGGGACCAGGTAGTTTAAGTCACCATAAAACAATCAGAGTTCTCAAATACTTGGAAAGGAAGGAATTGCCACAGCCCATAAAGAGCAGTGACATTCCAAACCCAGGTTTTAACAAACAAAGAAACAAAAGATAGGATTTCTTGAACAAACATTCAAAGATTTGTTTTGGGTTTGTTTTGTTTTGTTTTGTTTTTAAAGTTTCAGGAGAACAGGAAGTTTTAAATAGAACCAGTTTTGGAGGCAGAAGAACAACTTATCTCAAACAGAACAATAAAAAATCAGTACATAAACAGACTTACGAGTCTAAATCAAGATCTCTTGAATGACTGACTTTTAAAAAAGAATAGTACCAAGAGGGTAAACAATATGCCCTCTAAAAGTATAGCATCAATTTCTCAGGGAAGTGATAGATTAAGATATTAACTAAGTAATAATAGGTAAGGAGCATTAAACCAACCAAGAAAAGGTTGGTAAAAATTGCAAGTAGAGGAAGTACAAAAGGGTCATTTGTTGACAGAAGAAGGTCAAAACACTGGTAGCAGAGAAAGCAAAAACAGTTTGGGCATTTTTTGTTTTGTTTTTTGTCTTTAGAAAGCAACTAACTGCGACGAAGCATTTGAATCATAGAATCATAGAATGGCCTGGGTTGAAAAGGACCATATCGATCATCTAGTTTCAACCCCCCCCGCCATATGCAGGGCCGCCAACCACTAGACCAGGCTGCTCAGAGCCACATCCAGCCTGGCCTTGAATGCCTCCAGGGATGGGGCATCCACGACCTCCCTGGGCAACCTGTCCCAGTGTGCCACCACCCTCTGGGTGAAAAACTTTCTCCTAATCTCTAACCTAAACCTCCCCTGTCTTAATTTAAAACCATTTCCCCTTGTCCTATCACTGTCCACCCTTGTAAACAGTTGCTCCCCCTCCTGTTTATACGCTCCCTTCAAGTACTGGAAGGCCGCAATGAGGTCTCCCCGGAGCCTTCTGTTCTCCAAGCTAAACAAGCTCAGTTCCCTCAACCTTTCCTCATAGGAGAGGTGCTCCAGCCCTCTGATCATCCTTGTGGCCCTCCTCTGAACCCTTTCCAAGACCTCCACGTCCTTCCTGTGCTGGGGGCCCCGGGCCCGGACACAGTACTCCAGATGGGGCCTCACAAGAGCCGAGTAGAGGGGCACAATCGCCTCCCTCTCCCTGCTGGCCACCCCTTTTTTAATGCAGCCCAAAACACAGTTGGCTTTGCGGGCTGCAAGCACGCACTGCCGGCTCATGTCCAGCTTCTCGTCCACCAGGACCCTCACGTCCTTCTCCGCAGGGCTGCTCTCAAGGAGATCTTCCCCCAGTTTGTATAAATACCTGGGGTTGCCCCGACCCAAGTGCAGCACCCTGCACTTGGCCTTATTAAACCTCATTAGGTTTACACGGGCCCACTTCTCCAGCCTGTCCAGGTCCCTCTGGCATAATTTGGCATAATTTTAATAAAAGGGACAGCACAGCAGAGGAGCAACAGGGGAAAGAGAAAGAGTAAAACAATATTTATATTTCCAATTAATCAGGATTTAGCAATTTAAGACAGGTGTCATCAACTGAAACAAAACTTTAGCTGTTAGGCCTAACAACATATGAAAGAGGGGGAGGTCTCAGAATTAAGTCAGCAAAACCAGTACTTACATTTTCCCCTTCCTTTTTATGTGTATCCTGGGATTCACAGACTAGTTGATTAAATTGGGATATCTGAAAATTTACCAGAACAAATTACCTAAAAATCAATTTCCAAGCACCTGAGGATAATAAGACAATACACAGACAACACAGATTTGTCAAGAGCAAATCATATTCAACCAACCTAATTTAATTTGTTTTGTTTCGGGTTTTTTTTTGGTCAGAGTAACTAGTCTAGTGGATAAGAAGGAAGAAATAGGTGCAATGTGTCTTATCCTAAGCAAATAAGGGAAACACAGGTAGCTGAAAGTACTAAGAGATGAGCACACACGGACTGGAAATAAGGAATGCAAAAATAAAGTTTTTGACACAGGATTACAGCAGAGAACATTTCTGGTCGAATTCCAAAAGGCCTGTTTGGGTCAGTCACCATTATAAATTTTCATGAGTGATTAAGATATTGCATAGAAGACATCAATATTCTGAATCATTTAGGAATAGAATATTCTAAGAATATATAAAATTATCTTGATAAATTCTGGAAAAACAAGTGAGAACTTTCATTAAAGCAAATGCAAACTACTACATTTTGAAAGAAAGCATTCTTAAACACGTAACCAGTTAATTCAACAGAAGCAGAAAATTGTAACTCATCTAACTTTGATACTCAAAGAGCAGATATACTGTTCTGAAATTGGTGACATCAGGTAACTAAAGTATCAGCAAGATGCAAAATGTTGCTATTTCCTTTTGGCTGAAGTTTTTGAAGCCTCAGCTGGAGTCCGTTGTGGGGCATCCCACTACTAGAAGAAAAATGATCAGATAAAATGACTCTTGATGTGATTTGATGTGTTAAATCTAAAAAAAGAGAAGGCTGAAAAGCAACATGATAATACGGCGTATTTCATATTGCATGTGATCAATCATTTTCATTATAAGAAGGGAAAGCTGGCTTATTTGCAACAAGGAAAACATAGTTCTGATATCAGGAAAACCATTTCAACTATTAGAAGAAATAAGTTGTGTGAGGCTGTGATAATCAGTGGCTCTTATGAAAATAAATAATAATAATAATAATTTTGTCAGGATACTCTACATATACATTAAGTTGCCAAAAAGAAGCAATTATGTAGAGGTGATAGCTCTGAGGTCACTTGCCACTTTCTTTTTCTTTCTCTGTAGTTAAGCATTTTGATCTTAGCCAATTTTGTTTTTAAGATTGTGCATCAACAAAAAAGGAAATAACATTTCTAGAAGAGTTTTGTACTTTCAAAGCCAAAAAATACCACGGTAAACAGACAGGTCAACAGGCCAGGGAGGGAGAAGGAAATAAGTAGCTAGCTTTCAGGATGAGAGGACTTTTTAAAAGAATAATATACTACTGCTGATGTAAGAAAGACTCCCAGCTAGGTGCCCCATACTGTCCTCTCACTGTTCCCTCCTGCTACAGCATCTAGAACCAACATGCTCAGAGACACTGAAGCTGAAACAAAGCCAAACTGCATATGAAATCTGGTTATTCAGCCTATGAAATGCAATTCATACTGTTTGTTTAACCATAAATTTTTGTGAGGTTGACATTTTGGAATCAAGCCTCAAGTACGTTGGTCACATGATGCAGCTGTTTAGTTTACACGTAGATAATACGCTGCAAAACCATTAACAGAAGTTCCAAATGCCTCAATTCCCAATTCAATGTCTGGAATTTTGTTGCAAATTGAAAACACACAAGGTACAACCCAATTCAGAGAGGTACAGAGTACCTTACCATCCACCTATTGGTCAGCCCAGGCTGTTGCTTGTCCAGCCAAAGTATGCTTAGATAATGGAACTAAAAAGGTATTTTAAAGAGCTTATCTTGTATCTGATTATGTATTCAAAGTACAAATCCATTAAAAATAAACAAATTAAAACCAACAGGCACTTTGCTGATTCGGGGAGTGATTTCTGGTAACACTATTTAAATATAGAAATATCGAGATTAGAGTATTTATATTGACAAACTGTAGTGCATGACAAAAAGTTCATGAGAGGAAAAAACCCACAACTTTAAAGCCAAAAATTTTGAACAATGTGTAAGTCTGGAATTTAAACAAACTGAATTTATTTGTTAGCTTTTGTTAAAATATTTGAAGGTCATCCTTTAAGAGACTGAAGAGGGCATGGGTCCGACTGAAACATTAGAAAGCCTTTGATTGTATTTAGGTTTACAAGATAATCTGATGACTTCAAGAGATCTCAGCATTTTCACCCAAAGGACTCAGATCTTCATTTAGTGTGTTTAACTTAATTTTCAAAAGTTAAGCAAATGACAAAAAGCAGAATAAACTCTAACTTTGAACACAAACAATCTTACTGTTCTATATCCATCATTCTACTGGATGAATAAATGCTGCACTAATTACTATGGACAAGCTCTTTGCTTTACAGTTCTTACCAGTGAAATTATCTGTATTCTGATCATAAAGAATCTATCCTGTCCAAATGTAAATTCAATTTATCCCAACTGCAGTGTGGGCTTTTATGAATTTGTGGCAGCTCATGCATGGGTCTGCACTGGAAGAGAAAACCTAACACAATCAGAAGCAAAGATTATATATAATACAGACTTTGTTGCAGTATTCTAACACATCAGTCACAGCTCATAAGAACACCTTAAAACACTAAGAGGTATGTTCCCTGTCATGTTGCATTGCCTGCACATAGGAAAATGGTTTATACCACTTATACGTGGTTATTTCTTTGCAGAAGTTATTTCTTTGCAGAAACTGGAGTGCTTTCAATATAGACAATTCTAATGAAGACCTTTTATTCATATAAACTTTACATATTTCCTGGTTGCATTTTATAATTCATCCTGCAAATGATTACTTAACATGAATTAGTCTAGGCCTCTCTTTCTGAGTACACACTACTCAAGGAAGAGGTAACAGGGAGAGAAACACATTATTACATGGTAATAACACTCCAATCAGCCATTTCTGCATAGCAAGTAAATATATTTTATTTTAGAAGCTTTACAATTCCTTTATTGCAAACCATATATTTATCAAAAGCTAAAACATTGGCTTTTAGAGGTTAGCTTTTTATTCCATTACCTTTTTGGTTTTATTCAAGGAAGCAGCATTTTTAACATGTGATACTTTAAAAAAGGGATCTTTGTCTATTCTTGGAAATATCTTCATAGGATCAGCTGTGCACGATCTACATTTTGAGTTCTTAACCTGTACAAACTGGTTCTTGGTTCTCTGATAAGAAAGGCAGATTTGATTACATTTCACATAGGAGTCATCTTCTAAGCATTTCAAGTTATCCCAAGGCATCTCCATGACTTACTGGTCTGGGATTTTATAACAATTTTTTTTTAATTACTTAGTTCAGCTGAAACAAAAACATATTTCTCATCTGGGTCCTTGCGACATGATTGTTAGCTTTTGTTTTAATTACATTCAATGTTTATTCATGCATTAAAATGTAAACTCTGTGTTTGTGTGTATATATTTATTTAATAATTTGTAGGGAGAAGCAGCACAGAGTTCTTCTGAAGGTAGAAGAACCTGTGAACCTGATGAACCAGTGAACAATGCAGCAGAAGACCTCGACATTGCTAAAACATAGTCCCTCTAGCTCAGTTAACAAGCTAGTCTGTGTGATTAAGGAGAGTTCCACTGGAGAGACAGCAATTCACATATTACCGAAAAAGGCACCAGAATGCAGAAATAAGTTACTTAACTTGAGATAACATGTAAGCAAATGATAATTGAGAAGACACTCTGCAGCATCAACAGAATTTGGCCAGTAGGGTACAGTTTAACAAATCTTCAACTCAAACGATGTTCCCATCATACCATATGGATCTCATAGCTGGAAATTCATCAGCAGTGCCAACAGATGTCAAAAGCTTTCAAAGCAACTGCCTTAGAAAAGATTATATGTATTAACTTAAAACAGTTTATAAACATGCCAAAATTTCTGAGTTCATCAACCCTCTCTGCTCCCTGCATTTGCCCTGAAAGACCAGGAAAATATTCCGAGGCAGCCAAATAAAGATACAATGGGCCAAATTAAATTCTCTCCAAATGAGAGTTCTTGGAATAGAAAAAAAGAAGTGGTAAAACAGAAAAAAAAATCCTCAACAGGACAATGGTCGCATAACCTTATTAGTGCCATAAGCAACATTTGAATCTGTGGGAAAGACAGAATACAACAAAAATACTGCATAAACACTAATGCTATGCTGGGGGAATCTGAACGTCTCAACCTTTCCAATAAAATTTTCTGAAGAAGGGTATATTTAGGCAGAGGAAAAAAAAGGCAATTTCTCTTTTCTTTATCTACCAACCAGAAGTATTTCTCTTTATTGTTTATAAATGTTCCTTCCTTCCGATGCCATGCAAAAAACCCCCAACTTTCTGACCAATTTAGAAGCCTTAGATGGCAGGGAATGATTTGACACCAATTGAGAGAAAGATAGAAACACTCCCCTCCTCCCAATCTTTTCATTAAAATGTGGCTTGTTGGCTCTTGCTATGAGAAAACATGCAAAGTTCTCCTGAAATATTAAGTATTTCTAAATACAGCGTTTCTATTTACTGCATAAGACTTTAATGTAGCCTTTGTATTTATTCTATGGCAACACTGAATTCTGTTTTGCATCTATTCTTAAAAGAAAAAAATATTAAATTCTGTTGGAAGTAAAATATAACATTAAGATACAGTAGTGTGATCACGTGGAACATAACTGAATAATCCAAGGTCATTAATTCTTTCGGATTTCTGTTTAGAATGAGATAGACAGACGGAAAATTTACCTATCATAATTAAATATAAGAAAGGAAATACCTGCCTGCACAGAAAATCAACACAGAGGTCATTGTAGTGTTTTTAGTTTTCCCTTTTTCTGAGAAATGATCATGTTATCTTCTCAAGCAAATGAAAGAAACTCAATATTACCAGGAGACTATTTATTAAAACTAATGGATTTATTTTGGTAACAGTCTTCTCTATATGGGACATTTGAGGTTTAGAATATGTCATTATTACAGAGTGGAAGACAACATTATGAATAATTACAGTCTTCCAACATCAAGTCCACATTTAACTCAAATAGCTGAAGTACTTCTTCATTAAAGAATGAATGATGTTGAACTAAGCAATTGTGGATTTGGTTGGGTTTTTTTTCCTTCTAAATTATATTTAGAAGATTCAGAAGATGACAATTAGAGAAGACCAAGGCTCTACTGCTAGTTGAAGCACAATTTCTAATTACAATCTCTGGGTAAGAGTTTTATATATTGTTTACTGGGGACACTTACTCTTCCTGGATACAGAAGACCACTATCAGGGTATTGTAACTCAGTGTATACAATTTATGGTCTAACAGAGTGAAATGCAGTACTTTGTAGTTGCTTGTAAAATCAATTTGTCAAAGGGTATAAAGAAGAGTTTAGTCCATTTTTATAGAAAAGCTATTGTGTTTTACGTGATACAAAACATGTCAGTTTTATAAAAGGTAAGCTATAGAACTAAAAACACTCCACCTAGAAGTATGGAAAGCTTATAAAAGCTGATGTGTTAAGAAAACAAAAAGATATTGGAGCTGCTAGTCCAAGAGAAATAAAATACGAAGAGAGCTAATTTTGCCTCTTCCCTATCTGAGACTTCTTCTAAGGCAAAAAGCCAATAACTTACTTCATTGCCTGGCTTGCTGATGAATTATGTCAACCCTATTTAGTCAACATATTTCAACAGATGGACCATGGATCCCCAAGACTCTATGGACTAATTCTAAGAGGCCTATTAAAAAGTACTAAGAAAAATAAATTCATAATGGAAGTAAAGTTTCTAGGTTGGTCTACACCACCAGAGAAATTATACTAGTGTTCCAGAAACCAGAACAGTTGAAAATCACTGGTACTTGAGCCTGAAGGGTCACACAGGATTGTGCACATGATATTTCTACATAGCATTAATTTCCCAAAATAACAAATAGTCATGTAAATGTGTTAGTTTTCCATTTCCTGATGCACTGAGAGCTCTATTGCAATCTTAAAATATCTCTAAAATTCTACCCAAATAAAATCAAATAGTCAGATTATCCGAAAAGAGTAAGACCTTATCTGAGTTGCCAATAAATCATAACAAAATATCAGTGAAGTAAGCAACAACTCTCACCTACAACAGACCATGACAGCAATATTTCCTAAACTGTGAAGCTATTTGGGAACAAATTTGTGAATGGTTGAGGTTAAGCATAAATTTTTAGACTTTTGCTATTATCATACTTACATAGATATTTACGTGCATATACATGTTTGTGTGTGTGTGTGTATACATATAATTTAAAAAGCACGAAGCATGAAGTCAAAATTCTCAGGGAGAGTTACCCAAAAGCAAGATAGTTTTTACAGAACTCAGGAAACTGTATCACTGAATATTTACCACGTACTGCATTAGAGAGGGAGCTTAGTCACTTCAAAGCCAGTGCAACTATTTTGCAGTATTTGAAAGATTATTTTTAGCTACTCATGTTAAGTAGTCATTTCTAGGAAGCTACAAGAATTGCACAATTATTTCTAATTTAATAATGAATATTTTGTTATATTAATTATTAAATTAATTTCTCAACACAGGAACGCAATAAGCCTTCTTTAGGCCCTATAATAAGAAAAAGCAAGTGCATATCAGAGGCTGCTTCTTTGACATAGTTCTGTCATGACGATTTAGAGGCAGGGCAGTGTATATCAGGCCTCTCAGCCAAGTGCATCAGATCACACAAGATGCTGAATACCAGATATTAAGTGTACTAATTTGTCAGAATATGCACTATGCAATACTGAAAGTGCTGTGATTTTCATTAGTTACAGTAAGACTTTCAGAAATATCCTCATTTTCTATCCAGAGACAGTTTTTCAGTTGTCATTTACTGAAACACAAACATTATTACAGATGTAGCATCTGACTCTTACTGAAGTCCAGTGATCTACCGTTTTTTTCTAGCTGAGCAAAAAGTACATTAGTATAAAGAAGTACAATAGTATGTCCAACAGACCAACAGACCAAATTCCTGCTTCACCTGAGGCTTAAAACATAGTCACAATTCTACCTTTTTCTGTAAGAAGAAAGCCCCTAATAATAACAACTCATTATAAGATGTTTCCCTAGTCAAGACTGCACAAGAAAACCCAGAGCTGCAAACTGGTGGAGGCTGGAGAAATGTTCCAGGACACTCACTCTTCAGGCTAACCCTGTTCTAACACCCTTCCCTGAGCACTTGCTTTTAGCCACTGCCAAAGACTGTATAAGAAATTGATGAATCTTCAGTCTGGGCCATTTGTATGTTCTCAGTTCTTTACCAGTGTACCCTAGGCTCAGCATCAGTTAGTTAAGGATATTTATACAATCTGAACACCATATCTTTATGGAGGCCTTTGAAATTTACGAGATGTATCCTACATGAAGAAATGAGCACAGGCCACTTAGAAGACCTACCTCCTCCCATAGTATTTGCATAGGTCGTGACTTCAAGACTTTCAGGGGAACAAGAGTAGGCTATTCTGTTGTGAAAGAGCTGAGGCTGTTTTCGCTTCAGGCTCTTTCCACTGTCTTCGTTGCCCAGCGTAGAAAAACAAGCCCAGACCATGGCTGCGACACTTGGGTATGTTTGTACTTGACAGGCATCATTACAGTGCTCTGGACTGTATTCAAAACTGTATCTGTTAATTTCTGAGGGAAATGTGGATACTAAAACCATATGCAAAAACTGCAAAGGAACTAGCAGGTAGATATAATTTAGTGAAGATAATGAATGTTGGTATATTTAGACTATGATATTAAAACTGTCTTTTACTTTTTTTGCTTTTGTGTTCACTGATAACCTGTTACTGCTTTGATTAGTATTTCCTTCCTCGATATAGGGACATGTTCCAGTCAGTAGTATCTTTACACAGGTGTTTAAAGTCCAGGAAAATGTTTAACTTCTAGCTACCTTTCAAGTGTGCGTATGCCTGCACTTGACTTCCTCAGCATTGACTTCTGCAGCTCACTCTTTTGGAGACTTGATCGGTTTGAACCTTCAGCAAGATGGTAAATATAGAATGCATTTAAGTTCTTAACCATTCACATAACTGACTGAAGGTCAAGCCCATTAGACTTGCTTCAGCTCACATCAATTATCCCCACCATTGAAGGTGATGTAACTATGATTCCAGATAATTAAGTCTGTAAGATTGACATAGATGCTTAATAAGGCACAACATGGGAGAATCAAGTTAACTCTGTCAATCTTTTTTGTAATAATGCATTTTGTCATATAGACAGTCCAACAGTCCAAGATTTGTAGATTTGCATTTGGGTGCCTTTTTCTGACAGGCATAGGCAAATATGTTCCTCTTGTGGTAAAGTATCCTTCAATGGCATTCAATGGCATTGCACTAAATATATTCTAACATCGAAAAAGGTAAAGCTTATTTTACATTCTAGAAATAATTTATCAACTGTAAAAGAGGAAACCAGACAAATACCCTCCAAGCAGCATCTAGTTAAAAACTGTAAACAGAGAAGTAATTATTTAGTCATTCCTAGCAATGTGTTGTTTCCTTGTGTTTACATAGCTGTAGACAATCACATTTCTGTTAATTTACAGCTATGTTCTAATCCTTAATTTAAAACTCTATGGAGATTTTTATTTTCAGGACATGAACAATCATTTGACAATGTGCAAAGTGGCAGAAGAATACTAGTAGACATAAGACCTAGGTTTTGTCCAAGGGTAAATGTTCAAAGTAGTTAAGCAAGGAAAATTCCTAACTAAAGGGGCATTCCAACAATGACCCCATCTGCGGGTGGCTGGTCATAAACTAGCTCACACACATAGTTATAGAGTCCTCCTCCATCTTCCTGGTCTCTGGGCACACCACCTGAAAGGATATAGACGCTGGAGTTTGGAAAGGTTGAGAATGTTTTCTCTTCCTTTCTGGAGAAGATCGGGAAAATTTATGCACTTTTTCTTTATCCCAAAGCTCCGGAAACATCTAAGCCAACTAACTGAGATGATTACATGCTGACTCAACTCTGCTTAAATACACATCAGAGGTGAGCTGGACCACAACACTAATCTCTGACATACATGCCTGCCCAGTGTTTCAAAGCTGGACTACACTGTATTGTAAGTTATGGTTAATGTATTTTGAAATTGAAATGGGAACAGTTTGAATTAGGAATCAAACTCAGAATAAACCTTAATTTAATATTCAGAGTAAATGTAGCAACTGCAGTTTTAGGCTTTACAGATGGAACTTCCACTGGTATAAACTGATTAATACCACTGACAATATATATGAGTTAAAGACGTGATTCTAAAAATCTAGAATGAACGAAGAATAGGAAGTGCTACATATTCTATTGATGTCTTTACATAAAATTTTTTAATTAAAAAATCACTAGAAAAAGTCACCTTTTTTCATATATTTTCATTATGTCTGCACAATAATATTAATATTAAATATTCAATAATTTCTAACTGACAAGGCAGGGCTGCCTTACTCATTTGGGATGTTATTTAGCTGATGCTTAACATGAAATAATATCTTCTAAACATAAATGTACTACTATGGTAGCACTCAAATGAAAGTACAAGTGCAAAATCCTTCTACCAATATTTCTATCACAAATTAGCATTCAACCCTTGCCACTAGGAGAATGCCATTAATTATGCTTAGACAGCACAACAAAGACAACAGGTGCTTGTAGGAAGGTTGTATAAAGGGCTTCACACAGAACTGAGAAGTGGTTGCTATGATAGAGGAAAGGGATACACAGTCTGAAGAAGAATGTGTTTCTTGAAAATTGTTAATGGCTCTAAACAAGGAAAAATTAGCCAGTATTCCCAAGAATATCATAGCTTTTTAGATTAAATGTGGTAATAAGAAAAATAATTACAGATGTGACAAGCTGATCCCGTTTGAGGAAATAAAACATTTCATTAAAGATGTCACAACTTTGTCTTCTTTAACTAACTTTAGTTAAAATTTTCTTTTATGTACAGAAGAATGTCTTACACTACAGATAAATAGCAGCTCTTGAGACATTATTCTAATCTGAACACGTTACTTACAAAAGTGATGAGCAGTATTTATCAGGAAGAAATAGGGGTGGCCTACTTTGCTATTAAATTTGTTACTAAAGATGAAAAGATGCATTAATCTGTCAATGGGACAAGAAAGCTTAAAAAGACGTTTGGTCAATATGGCTGTGTTTGTATAGCTGGGGTAGAGTCCACATCAAAAGGCAGAAGAGACACCAGGAATATGATTAACATGGCTACAACTATATTATGCAACTAGAAGTTCTGGGTAGTCTTTACCATCTGTTCCACTATATGGTAACAGATTGCTCCTGTTCTACCTGTCTCATGCCCGTTGCAGAAACTTTTCCAATTTTCTTTTCTAGAAGATGTGCTACCAGATCTTTCTTCTAGTAGTTACAGAATTTGACTGTGTTTAACTTTCCCAGACACCTAGAAATAAAGATAGGAATCTGCATGCAGAACAGAAGAGTCTTCTGGGCAGTAACAGAAATGAAACTATCAGCCCATCATACAAACACAGTATTTTAAAGGGAAGCTCCTTCTTGCACTCTAGCTCCTGTCCTGGCCATTTTCTACAGCTGTGATGAAACACAGCTCAAATTCCAGGCTCCCATTTAAAGCATTTTAAAGCATTAAAGCCAGTACAACAGCCATTCTGTTGTAAAACCAAAAGGCAGCTTCTCTCTTGCATCCTATTAATAGCCATACACAAGTCATGATTATCCTAGTGACGCTAAGTCACAAAACCAATCTATATGATGGTATCTAGAAGCAGAGCATCATTCTGAATGACCAACTACACCTTTATAACAAAAGCAGAGTTGTACTTGGAATAGCCAAGATGATACATTTTGTGACTCTATTACTCCTCTATGTTTTTTAGCACGAAAATGGAAGCAATAATAGGTCAAGAATTTTCTTTTCCCTGGTGACCCACACAAAAGACTACCACTGCCACCTCCATCTCTGACACCATAAGGTAAAGAACATTTCTACCCTGCAAATGAGCAGGTCAGGTTTATCTTAACTAAAGAATGAGAGTGCCTCCTTGATTTCTTAAGCAGTGAGACTGGCTATTATGATAGCACCATCTGATAAAGAATACAGGCTGCTAAAATTGTAACATTACCTCCACTTATGATTAAAAAAATATTTTAAAAAGTATTGAACATTCCTTAAAACTCTCTTCTTTTATATACAGATTAACATACCTAAAATTGTGAGTCTTCTGCCCTCCTGCAGGCAAAACACTTCAAAAATCATCAATAATAAAGTGTGAAATACAGGTGTGGTTATATCTCAGCAGATACCTAATTTTAAAAAATATACTCATCCTAGTTTAGATGAGCTTCTAAGTTTTAACAAAAGCATGATACCTTTCTTCAAGGTTCCTGGGACACCTGAGTGGGAGAGCCAACAAAAAGAATAACTGCAAGTCTATTGTGAAAAAGTACAGAGATCCTTATAAAGGATCCCTTATTAATCTCTGGTAGACCCTTGTTCACGCGGAATCTTGTTTATTCTGTGCATAAACATGTGATACAGGCCACAACAATGGAAATCAAAGGAGCTGTGTGCCGGTAGCAATGGGAAAATATGGACTTGAGGAGTAGATGATGTGGTAAGGTGGTAGTCTTTTTCTTAAGTACTTTGTCATATGGCACAATCCCACCTTCTAAAAGGATAATAATTAAGATTCCTGTATCTTAAAACAAGAATGAAAGCAAGCCACCACAGACCCCTAGACATTTCTGTGATTTACTTACTGTAGAAGTTCTTGCTTTGGGCATTTAAAATAACCACGATAAAGTCATGATCAATATATATTTTTTCACATTTCATGTCTAAACCACTATTAAACTTCTGGTTTTATGTACTGATAATGATCCCCAAAATATTATTTTTTTTTAGTGAACAATGAAGGTATATTGTTTAAAATCAATAAGAAGACTGACATACAATATAAACCATAAAAGATCCATAAAAACATATTTAAGATTTCACTCTCTTTCACTAGCATAGTAAATGGCAACTAGTTTTGCAAGTAGAGAAAAAGATGTGCAAGTTTAACTGGATGTATACTAAATATTCAATTCCTGTAAAAGATAGGTGAAAGATAACATCAGCATTTATAAATCAGGGTATCTACACAGAAAAAAGCAATGTTCTTTGTAAGGACTACAACAGCTATATAAATTACTTTTAAGCTGCTTATATTTTTGTTACATCTCTTGTATTTCTATGACCTATGATCATTCTCATCATTCTTTCAAATTTCTGCAGCAGGAATTAAAAAAAAAACCCCTTCCTCACGGCCTTAGTACCAGTCACACAGGAGGGAAGGGAAGAATTATGTCCTGTCTGCTTTAGTATATCTCATTTCGTCTTGACTGGAAAGCACTTAAACTTTGAATACTTAAGTCACTCCTCTTCATACAAAAAAGGCTTCATCTCAACTTAAAAAAAAAAGAAGAATAAATAATACTTATTAGCCTCCCAGAGGTATTTTTAGACTAGCTGGTTAACCCTTACATAATGTGTTAATAATTAATGCATTGTTACATGTTAACTTACTATGTATAATCACCACCTACATTAGATGAGGTTTGCCCATTGGCAAAATAGAATTACTCTATTTTTAACAGAAGTTTAAATAAAAGAAATAAAACATATAAACAGCTATTTCACGTATGAAATATGGAATATGAAAATTTAAAATAACTCTGATAAAGATTTCAATTGCAACTCAGTTATTCCTCCCCACTTATCTCATTTCATTTTAATCCACTTTTAAAGTGTATTCTACAAGAAAGGAAGCTCTTACTCCTGGGGGAGATAAAGACTAAGAGCAAAAATAGAACAGATCCTGGAAACATTAAAATTAATGATGTCTGAGAAATCATTATGTTTATAAACCCTGAGCCTGACAGTTTTAATTCAAGGCTCACAAAAATTGAGAAACAGTTAAATAAACTAAAGGACCAGATGGTCTCAGCCTTTAGGGAATTCACTGCAGACACATAAACTGGGAAACAGGAGTCAACAGTCACAAACTAAAGATATTCTGAAGTGTTTTGAAGGTTCTGATTTCCGATGAAAAATTTGAGAAGATAATTTTTCTAGAGAAAAACAAAAAATAAATTGTGCTCCTGAAGACTGTTTTTCTAAAAGATTTTTCAACAATTACATTCCCAAAGATTCATATTTGTTATCTCCATGCCAAAGTTCAGAGCCCTGAAATGAATTATTTACATAAGAACAGGCATCAAAACTTAAATTTGTCAAAGAAGGAGGAAAATTTCCTCCCCCTTTGGTTGGATTTGTAACTTTAACTTGTTTGATAAATAACTCAAAATGATTAATGACCAGGGTGCCAGGTAAGAAGACCAAAACATTGAAAATTTAAATTAATTGCATTATATTATTTTATTAAGTTCAGTAGCTACAGTGAAGGACAAATACAGGATTTAGTTTTAACTACCTCAAACTCTGTAGCATTGTAAGGGGAATTTGGATATTACCTTACCACTCTTAATTACTTTCAATCTGGATTTTAAAAAAAAAAAAGGAAAATAAAAAAGAACAAGTATCACACTTGCATGAAGAATTATTTACTTTGTGGTTGAATTCTCACTACAGAAGAGAGCCTTATTCTACTGAAATTCTTCAGGTTGTATAATGCCACAGAAACTTAAGATTAAGGTAATAAAAATCTAGCTTTCTTGGTAAATATGACAGCTACCACTATCTTTCAAAAAAGAAAGTTTACTTTCATTTTCAAAATTAGCCTGAAATAATTTGAAATTATCAAGTTTTGGGTTTTTGGGGTTTTTTTAACCTGAAAAGGATATTCTGATAACAATGTGGCATTAATTTAAATTTTGTATGCCAGTGCACTTCGAGCTTTAACATCAACTATTTCTAGAGTCTATAAATTCAAGTAAGAATGGGACTTTTAGAGTGTAAGTAGCTATTCTGGTATATCCCATTCTTCACAGGGGAGCAGAAGTTATTGAAAGAAGATGTCTCTTTCCATATTTGTTTCCTAGAAATTGAATTATCCAGGAGTTCTCACATTTATACTCCCAGACTGAACCTAGCTTTAAAAGTTGTAGTCAAACATCTTAACCACCTAGCGTGTTCAATCATTGTTCCATATAAAATTACTTACATGTTTTCTCACATTTTTGTTTACTTTTTACTGTTCATTTGTCCATCCAGAAATAAAACATTATCACAATTGGATCTGACAACCATACTGCCACTCTTGTCAGAAAAAAACAAGGATTAAAGGCATATGAAAATGGAATTACCATTTCATTATTTAGGAGGCTCTCTTTAGGTCAAAACTCAAGCATTTCAGCGACAGTGTTGGGAAGCATGTCCTGTCTATGAGCTTGCCCGTGGGCTTTCCCTTGTTTCTTACATATGCAAATTATTTCACTTTCCAGGGCGTCAGTTGTGACAAATATCTCTGCAGTTGAAACGTAACTACATAAAACTTAGATTTCTTTCAACTTCTAGCACAGATAATTATAGGCAAACAGAATGTCTTTCAAGTCATTATAATCTGAGAAAATTATGGGAGGCTGGAAAAATTATGCTACATTTTCCTGATTAAAAAAAAAAAGACAGCAATTTAGTTCAGACAGGTCACTAATGATGGATAATGCATCAGTGACTCAAAAAAAAAATCCTTTTTTAGCAAATGTAGACTCATCATTTAACTCTTACGGTAACATAATTTGCAGTAATAAAAATCAGACAACAAGAACATCCACACCCAAATTTTGTTTCTGAGTGATACAGACTGAAGCAAATTTTCTTTAATATATTCTTCTGTCCCTATTGAGAGGCAAACAAAACAACCTGTGTATTAAAACTTTCATCGTGTTTGCTGACTTCTAAAACTGTGGAAGAAAAGTCAGCTAGTACTAGAGCTAGTATTTTAATTTGTTAAGCAGATTCACCAGGAAGAGATTAGGATAATAAATTCTGCTATATATGTGATCATATTGTCCAGACTCCTCCAGTAGTATGACTGCTGTATCTATTTAGCTTACAACAGTTCAACAAAGCAGGTTATTTTCTGTTACAAGGGGTGGAATTCGTTTGTTTTTGAAAATGCTGTCCAACAGCTCAAAATTCACAAAATACTACAAGCAAGGAAGATTACTTCTGATTAGCGGAATACAGGGTGAGAAAGAGGGAGTTTGGAAGGAGATTCACCTGTCCCTCCATAGTACTTTCAGCTAACAGCAAGAACAGACCAAGAAATAGATAAGGATTAAGAATTCCCGCTAATTCTACAGAGTTAGAAAAGTGTGGAAAGAAGTTGCCTCTTAAAGGAAGCTACTCTGTTGTGTGGTGTGCAACTCACCCCAGTGATGGCCTGAGAAGTGTTACAAGGGTGGTACACAAGGCCAAATGGCTTCAGTATCAAGAAATATTATCTACACCGTTCTGGAAGACATTAAACATCAACATGAAAGTACCCAACTGTTTATTTTGAAACAGGTGAAAAATTTGACCAGTTAGGACTTAAAAAAAATATTAAAAAGTCAACACAGTGTTAGAGATTGGCAGGGACCTCAAAAGGTCATCTAGTCCAACCCCCCTGCTGGAGCAGGAACACCTAGATCAGATCACACAGGAATGCATCCAGGCGGGCTTTGAATGTCTCCAGAGAAGGAGACTCCACAACCTCTCTGGGTAGCCTGTTCCAGTGCTCTGTCACTCTCACCATAAAGAAGTTTTTGTCATATTCAAGTGGAACCTCCTATGTTCCAGCTTGAACCCATTGTCCCTTGTCCTATCTCTGGGTGTCACAGAGAAGAGCCTGGCTCCATCCTCCTGACACTCACCCTTCACATATTTATAAACATTGATTAGGTCACCCGTCGGTTTCCTCTTTTCCAAGCTAAAGAGACCCAGCTCCCTCAGCCTTTCCTCATAAGGGAGATGCTCCATTCCCTTAATCATCTTCGTGGCTCTGTGCTGGACTCTCTCCAGCAGTTCCCCGTCCCTCCTGAACTGAGGGGCTCAGAACTGGACACAATATTCCAGATGTGGTCTCACCAGGGCAGAGTAGAGGGGGAAGAGAACCTCTCTTGACCTACTGACTGCATCCCTTCCGATACACCCCAGGATGCCACTGGCCTTCTTGGCCACGAGGGCACAGTGCTGGCTCATGGTCATCCTGCTGTCCACCAGAACCCCCAGGTCCCTCTCCCCTACACTACTCTCCAACAGGTCAGTACCCAACCTATACTGGAACCTGGTGTTGTTCTTGCCCAGATGCAAGACTCTACACTTGCTCTTGTTAAACGGCATGAAATTTTTCCCCGCCCAAATCTCCAGCCTGTCTAGGTCTCGCTGGATGGAAGCACAGCCTTCTGGCGTGTCAGCCACTCCTCCCAGTTTCGTATCATCAGCAAACTTGCTGAGGGTGCACTCTATTCCCTCATCCAAGTCATTGATGAATATCTTGAATAGCATCGGTCCCAATACTGAACCCTGGGGGACTCCACTAGATACAGGCCTCCAACTAGACTCCATCCCATTCACCACAACTCTCTGGCTTATCTTCTCCAGCCAGTTCACAATCCATATGTATAAATGCATATACATTCTATAACTAAAATCTAAATCATTCTACAAATTAAATTTTTTTCACTGTTGAGTATGACTGTAGGCAAACACTGTATTCAGTTTTCAGCCCCTACGTCCCTTATTGTCATTAGTAATGTCTACAAATCTGTCTCTCCTAGAAAGAGACTAAATTATATGTTTTGTTTTGTGGGGTTTTTTTCCCTGCTTGCCTGACAAGTAAGTACATGCTGCCATAATATGCTAACTGAGAAAAAAATTGCCCGTGCACTGAAGCATTTAGAAAAACTTGTGCTCCAAATTTATGAATCAGTTGTGGTAATTTCAGACTTTCACATAAATAGGTTTTGATAGAAGGGACTAATTATTTTTTATTTTCTCAATGACTTTTAAGACAGAAGTTTGAATTTTAATAAATGAAAACAGATAAGTAACTGCTGGTTCCTTCTTCCCTTATCCCAGTATGTTTCTCACAACTTCTTTATATATTATGGTAAACTACAAATAATTCATTTCAAACTTTCAAAAGGACATGGAACTAATCTAAACATGTGGAAGAAAGGGCAGCAATAAAATTTCCTCCTCTGTGAGACTGATAGCTCCTCACCATGTGAAAGTAGGTAGGGCATACTACAATTTGTATTATGTAAATATTTTACATCAAACCTATGCCAGCAACAACAGTGAGGAACTTCAGATAAATTCAAATGCTTTTTTTTCTGTGAACAGACTTCAATTTAATTTGCATACCAATTATTCATCCTTTTCAAAACTAACACTTTCAATGCATCATGTATAGGCTAACTACTAAAGGATATTTTAATACTTTCAACTGCTATTTTCTGCTAGTGCAACCTAATCTTCTGTAAGTAGTCTTGAAAACAGCCATCTCACATCAGACAGGCTTAAACCATGTATAGATGTATATGATTTCACAATAACAGGCCTGCTCACACCTAAGTCCACCAGTTCTTAATATGAAAAGGAAGGTAGATATTTCTAGAGACAAAAGACAGCAATAAATATCTCACTTCTTATAAAACTGTAGGTATCTAAATCTCAGATTTATGTCCCTAACAGTTAGTAATACTGACACTTTAAGAGAGGTTATATTTTACTTTATAACTTTTTTTTTACTTTTTTGTCCATCACTTGGCCTTACTGATATTAAATCTCTTTTTACATCTATTAAATATTTACCTTAGCCTCTCCACCTAGCTTTGATCTAGTGAACATTTTATCAAAAGAAGAAAAAAGTCAGATTACTTCTAACAAGATTAATAACACAACAGACCTCTATTTTATACAACCTGTAGGGGTAAGAAAAGCAGAAAGCACCAGCACAGAATGAATACTTGTTCTTCATACTAACACCAACAATGCAAACAAACCAAGAGTGGGCACTAGCGGGCACACCTTCCTTAATCATAGTCCTTCCAAGAAAAGGATTTGTAGCTTGTAATATGGGTAATATGAGTCATTTTCCCCCACACATTACCAAACTACCAGCAATCAGGAAAATAAAAGGTTTAGTATTTCTCTTTGTCTGACTCACAGGAATATCTAACAACTGAAAATTATCAGCCTGATATGAACTAACCTTTGTCAAAGAAAAGAGGAAAAATATGCAAGTGCTGATTAATATAATTTACAACTACATTGAATTACTACATTGAATTGTTGCAAATAATCAGAGATCAATTAATCTATAGAAGGACTAGTAAACTATAAAGTAACAAAAAGAAAGCTCTTCTATTACTTAAATATATGACTGTGGGAGATGTGACTGGCAGAATGACTGGACAGATATTTTTCAATAGCTGTACAATATGTGAATCCTTGTACTCTGTTGATCAGCTCTTGTTAGCACCTCTGGAAGGTTTTTACAATTATTACCTAGTAAGCTATGCACAGTAAACGCACCGTGAACGTGCATATCTTTCATTGCAAGAACACATTTATTTTGATTTATTTCTATATTTAGGTCTGAAGCATGTTATTAAAAAACTCTGAAATATAATGAGTAAATTTTTACTCAGCTTCTTTTAACATGCCAGTGGTAGTAGTTATTGTAATTTAGGTATTTATAAAACTTAATGGAGCTATTTTTATGTGGTTTATATTTCAAGTTTAAATAATACTAAAACTTTGCTGAGTGAACATAATCCAAAGCAATTCAACAACAAAAAGAACTTCTGGCTCAATGTGTACTACATACCATTTTTTTTCCAGTTATCTAGTTGTTTTCTAATTATCTATCTAGTTGTTATTGAGATGGTCTCCAAGGAGTCTGTCTAATCATTATTCATTTAATTTCTTTAATATGGAGGAAAACAATTAGTGCTTTCCCAAAATCAACAGATGAATACTAAATACATGAGTTTAAGGCTGCCTGGTTCAAGTTGTACATAACACAGGTGTAATATTTAGTCTGGTGTTCCAAGTTTGCTGCAAAGGTTTCAATGGAAGCTAAAAATTTACTTTACCTGTGAAGTTTGAAAGTCTTATCTACACATTGCTGTCTTGATTGAACTGTTGGAAAACCATGGAAAAAAGAAAAAGAATGGAGATTCCCCAAAAGGGAACTGAGGAAAGATATAAAGGGCAAAATTCACAATAATTTTCATCAATCATTAGAATTTTGATCTCTCAAAATTCATCCTGTTTTTTTTTTTTTCCAAACATGAAAGCTAAAGTCAATTGCACACAATGTTATCAATTGTATTTAATTTTTAACTTCCTTTATTACTGAAATACACTTCGTATACGGCTCTTGCCTCTCAAATTCTCCCAAAACATCTGGAACTTCTACCTTCTATCCATTGAAGTCCTTCCCATGAGGTCCTGGCAACAACCACAACTTCCCTTTTTTCCTATTATACTAGACATGCATGATTTCTCATAATACTGAGGCCACAGGTCAATCTTTATATAAAATTGCTGGAACGGTATCAGTAGGTTAAACTCTTCACTATTTTGTTGGAAGGAGATTGTACCATGCCTCTCTCACAGACTACTTCAATGAGAACGAAATCATATTTCACTGAAAATATTGAGAATCCTTGCTGTTAATTAGAAGCCAGATTTTAAGCTGAAATTGTATTTTAAGAAACCTTCTTAGGCTTGTGCTTAATTTTTTGACAGAGCATTATCTGAAAACCTAGGCAGCTAATAAAATCCTCCTCATTTTTTCCACAATGATGCATGTTACTTGTCAAAAAAACTAAGTTGCATCTCCATTATTCCAAGCTTACCATATATTTACCAGAGGTAAAAATGGATTCATCCTCTTGAAGCAAGAAATTTCCCTTTTGTCCTCCAAGCAGCAGTAGATTTCATCTCAGAATCAATCTGTTTTCAAAGCACTCGACAAAACCAGTTAAAACTTACACCTTTATCTATATTATAAGCATTACCCATTGCGTGTACAATTTTAAAAGCATACATACATTGCTGAGTAGAATGCTAAAAAAGACATTGCTGTGTTCAGAGCTAATTTGATTCTTTTTCTCAAAGTTGGAAGTAATTTCTTCTAATACCTGACCTGTACACTTTCAACATTTCAATAACTTTGTCAATGTTACACCGACCTTTGTCAACATCTTATATTAGGCTGTGAAAAAGGACTCATGACAAGTTTTGATCCCTAACAATGCGAATTGGGTTTTCACTGTATTAAAAAAATAATAGTATCAATACTAAGTATAATGCAGGCTTCTCCAATTCCTGTCTTTCAAAAATTCAGATCAGAATCATGAGACAGTGCAACATATTCCATCACCTGAGAAACCTTTGTTGACTTCCCTGAAGTCAAATAAAAATATAGAAGTGTTTGGCTAATAGATTTGTCCAAAAACTTCCCCCTAAACCTGTTTGCTAACAGTTTCATCAAGTAGGTGCATAAACTGCTGTTATTGTTTCTGTGACAAATATAATTTCGAATCTTTGTAAGAAACCTTACCTAAAGTGAAGGATGTAAGCATCACCATCAACAGTCGTAAAGGCTTAAAAATTTGGATACATCGAATAAAGACCATATCCATCAGTTATCTTCTCTAACTAAGTTTTTATGAGTTATTCTGTGCTGGAAAGCAGTTGCAAAGAGCAGCAAGTATAAGAAACCACAATGTCCAAGTACCAAAACTTTAAGCAACAGCAAATTGTGGGTTAGTTGTGACATTTGGAGTCTAAGACAGGTGCTCTAAATTCCTTTTTAGAGGGACATAGCTGTTCTCAGCTGTTTTATTTTGGGAGCTCAGGGAAATGGTTAGGTGATATGAAGAATCCTCTGCAGAGTTTTTCAGAGAGGTAACGGTGTATTGTTGCTGTTGCTACCGATCCTTGTCAAAGTGCCTCTGCTCTGTTGAGTCTTTATAAATGCTTTTCCATCAATTACATTGTTTTATTTTGATTGTGGGCTAAGCAAACACTCAAGATAAGAAAAAAGCCAAACTGCCTTTTTTCTTTTCCCAGCAAGCAGACATATTTTTAATTTACCAAATACAATTCTGACACACAGTATGCCTACTATTTTGTTTAGTATTATATTTGTATTATATCATGGGGAGAATATTCAAGTAATTAAAACTTACTGAAACAATTCAGCAAAAGTTTTTACTTTTACCATGTCTAAAATTGCCACTGGATTTTTTTTAGATTTTAATTGAAAAATCCCACGTTCAAAACACTTTTAACCCTTAAGCAATCACAACTATCAACTTTCAAAGTTACTGAAAACATGATTCTTTTACCAAACTTTCAGTTTGAATTACAAAAAATAGCAGAAAAAACATATAACATAGACCTTCCAAATACTACTCTGCCTAAGGGAGCAACACAACACTCATTAGATGACACTGTATTTTTACATGATAATAAACCACCAATTTCTTGAAAATTTCTGCACTGCAAAAATGGAAACGTGTATTCAGCCCTTAGCAGAACCACCTTTATCATGAGGTTTTCTGCCTAATACAGAATGGCAGTCACCTTATTTGCAGAGCATAAGCAGAAGCATCACTAGCATCTGAAGGGCAAGATGTCCCTGACAGCTTCTTTTCCCAAGAGAAGAGAAAGGAAAAATTTCAAAAAAATTTCCAAAAGCACAAAAGATAAGTGATAAGCAGTGTATTAGAACATTATTGGAAAAAGAAACAAACTATTTGACTAGTTTCTAATGCATTCCCTTCCTCTAGAGAAAATGGAATAAATGGAAAAATAAATTCTAAAAAAAACACCATAATAAACATCACAGTAAGGGAAAGATAAATAAAAATATGATAGAACAGACTGAAAATATAATGAAAGATAAATTGGTGAAAACAGTTCTGATTGTCTTAATTTGTAGTGATTATTCTAGATTTGTTCAATCAATAAGCAAATTCCTCATGGCCAAGCCTTTAGATTGTCTAATTTAAGTTCTAAAGAATTCTTAGTCATGGATAAAAAAATAGCAAGAAATTATTTTTTAAAAGACAAATTCTTCAAAACATTGTAAGGAGTAGTATTTAAAAAAGAAAGAGGATGGCATTGTGACAATGTCAGAGCATATATATTTCACAGAATAGCTGGTCTTAAAACAAATTGTAGCTCCTTCATACAAGATTCTTCTCTTATGGATTTCTGTGTATCTAATGCTCTGGGAAGTCAATCAGAAAAGATGGCCTGTCCATCCTACGGCAATAATCACTGAAGCAGGATTTACTTTTATAAAGCTCCTGTACTTTGGCATGGATTGGATAACAGGTACAGATCTGATGGATTCACTACTCAAAATCTCTTCCTACTCTAAAGTCTCACAACCTGTAGAAATACAAATACAGGTTTGTCTGAATACAGTCAGATATGATGAACCTGAAAATGCAGACACTTTAAAATAGTAAGAGATTTATGCCTATGTACAAAACATGGCCACATAGCCAGCAAAGCTTTCTGTGATTAGGCAAGAAGGAGCAGGATTTACTCCAACAAATAGTAGTCTAACTGAATTAGCTCTAAGTGTTTGTCTTGCTGCTTAAGTTACAAGGTGCAAAATAAGTTATAAAGTACAAAATAAGTACTTATGAGCTAATACCATAGGAAAATATAAGCAGATATAAGATGACAAAAGCAGCTGGATATCTTGACACACACTGTCAGCAGCTCTATGAAAATTTTATGTACCTGAGGCTCCTCACTCGTAAGTTTTCCTTCATTCAGCTCTGTAGACTTAAGTACTTGTTAAGACAAAACTTGAGGAACTAATATGTATTTTTCTTAGATTCTATTCTGTGCTCTGCCTGGGCTGGCTGCATCACCTTGTTATGCGACATATCTCCAGTAAATTTATAAACACTGCATTTTCATTTTATTGCTGCTTATAGATCATAACAAAATCTGAATAATTTCTTCTATCGTATTTTTAAATTTTCTATTTTTTTTTTTAAGAGTGCAAGGGACTGTAAGATAATTACTAAGAAAGTTACCATTATATAACAGTTTGGAACTATTGATAAAGAATTCTCTAAAATCTTATGGTCAAGCAAATTAACCTGAGCATGTATTTAGACTCTCAAAACTTCCTAGCAGTTTTTGAACACTGTGTTTTGCAAATGTCCATTTCAGCTGTGACATAGCTTTTAGAGCTATAGTGATACCAAGGGATAAAAAGCGTACAGCATTTTTCAGTAACTAGTTCCACAGTTAAAATGATCTACCATATTTCTTGTTGGAATAATGAGAGGTCAGTCAGTCCTCCTGCATGGCTTAGCAGAAGAAAACACTCAACCAGAATGCAATAACAAGGTGAAAATGAGAAAAAGGGAGAGGAAAAAATATCTACATTTTCAAGATTGATTAAGCAAACAAAGACAAAGTTGTTCTACATGGCAGTAGTATTTTAGAATGAGCATCTTACTCTCCACAGGAAAATTTTTGGGAAAATTTGGAGAGTGTACATGCATTGAGAATGTGTGCCTGGAATCATCAAGGGAAGCTAGACCAAGTTATTAAAAGTCTTAAAGAGAATGAATAAACTGTACTTAGATACTTCTGCTGATACTTTCCATCATAGCTAAGTGGCCTTAATTCAATTTTTCTGAATTAATTTCCAAATTAATTCATTTCAGCTGAACTAAATTAAAGCTCCTTTGATTCTAGATAAGGGTACCTACTTAGGTTTTCACTTAAACACTTCCAAAATTAATTGAGATTAATTTTCCCCATTGTCTCCATGTAGACAAAACCCTTACAATGAATAGTACAAAGGGAAATGAAGAATTGATGCATGGAGTGACACTAGAAATTTATTTCTAAAATAATATCTTCACCAACTCAGAACTTATTAACTTTTTAGGCATTATTTCAATTTTTAGGCATTATTTCAATATATACATATTGAAACCTACAGACGAGATAGGTTTGTACTCTCTCAAACCCTTTCAACTGTTAAGTAAAATGGAGTTGGTACCATTATTTCTTCTTTGCAAATCAGCATGGTATACTTTCACAGTAGTGCAAGAGAATGTACTAGAAAAGCTAAGGACACAACATGAGAAAAAGAGTTCTTAAAGAGTTCTAGAAAAGTTTTCTGACACTTTTTTCTTCTTCATAGTTGTGTAAAGATATCACCCTAGCTGTACGTGAAGTCTGCAGCCTATTCCCTTCTTGCACTTATGATGTTTAATTTAGTGTCCTAAAGTTGTGAATCTCACTCCCCAGTACTTGTTCACTGAGCTGAATAAACATCTCCTCCCTGACTCTTCAGGTTATATAACAACTTCACATGACACATCTGCACATTTTGCCTACAGAAGGTATATTACATTTTTTTTGATTCTCATACCCACTGGGCAGTTACAGAAGACCCATTTCATTTTAAAAGAAGTTTATTCTCAGATCCTAATAATTATTAAAAACTTCCATTATTTGGACTGAAATATAAGACCAATCAAGTTTACTATTGTACCAATTTCAAGGATACAGCAAAGTCAGCAAATACATGGTAACTCATATCAACTGTATATGTGTTCCTGAAAATGGAAGAAAATCACCATCTACATACTATACTCTCCCTAGTGACCACAGTGTTTCAGAAGAAGGAGGATTGCCAGGGCATGTGTACTGCACAAGCAACCACTACTAGCATAAGCCTGAACAAATACATCACTGTCTATCAAGGATGAGCAGATCATTAGGAGAAGCAACTGGTTACCAGCTCATGCTTTTAGTGTCTCAACACTTACTGCATTATCTTATTTTTATTGATGATGTAAGTTTGACATACATTAAAGAATACCTGAGTCTAATGCTAAGAGAGAAAGATAACCTTTTACAGTTTTTAAAATGAAGATACAAAATAGTGCCCTAATCACTTTATGTTTGCCTTTTTTTTTTTTTTAAAGTTATAGCAGACTGTGAAAGATATTTCCAGGAATTCACAGATAATTAGCCAAACTAAATACAGACTCCTTTTTCAGTGCAGTGATTCCACTGAGATTACAATGGTAAATCAGGCCCAAATAGTACAGCAGTAGGTTTTCTGAGTGTTTATTGCAGAGAGTGAGCTGTGATTTTGACATTCACTGCTAGTTTTCAATTATGTCTAGAGTGATGCTCCATACTTTAACTAATCTCCAAGAAACCAAAAACTGAAAACCACTGCAGCAAAAGGTATGCAGTGAGTCTGATCTTCTTTGAAAGTTCCTTCCTAAAGAAACTCTGGCAATTGCGGAGTAAAACTTAATGCTGAAGCTTGATTCTTCCATTTGATTTGATTTTTTATTTGACAGAATTAAGCTAAACTCTAAGGGTAAGATGTACCTTATTTCAAATACTCTATATATATTCTGACATAAACTCCTGTTAGACATTTACTTACTACAGACTTCACTTAAATCTGACATTACATTACTGAAAAGGAAGGCTTATAATATAGATGCCAAATCAATCAAGTACACTGACAGCCCAGAGAAAGAGAAAACCATTTTTCTGTTGAACAGGAGCTGTTATTAAAGTAGTTTGGAATGCATATGTAACCTTATTTTATGTGAAAATTAAGAATGTACACATTTAAATGATCAGTAGCACTTAAATACTACATTTGATGTTCTATGACATTTCTGTAGATGACTGATATCATCAGAAGTGCAGCGATAAAGGCTGAAGAAACACAACATAGCTGCAAATAACTCTTCAGTTCCATGAGTCTGATAATTATATATAACTGATAGACTATCTTTAGTAAGAGTTTCAGATGTTAGACACTCTACAAACAGTACTGATCAAAGTGAGTTTATGAAATACTGTAGGCTTTCTGTAATACAATGTCACAGAAATGTGATTTTTTAAAAAATGTATTTATTTTTTAAAGTATCAAGTCCTAAGCTTACTCTTCTTCTTTTAGACAGCATATGCTGGTCAGTGAAGCATACACTACACAGCTGTTACATCTACTGTATGACCTGTACATATTGAATTAGCCACTGTGTTTTTCAGTTCTGGTTCATCAGACTTTCGGTTCGGGGGGTTAAACTTAAATTTAGGAAAAGAATACAATTCAGTGTTATCTTGTTTATCCATAATTCACATCCTCCAGTCCCTTTTGATATAAAACAATTGGCCAACTTTTTTTTTTCTTTTAAACAGTAACACAGAATACATGAAAAAATTAAGTACAAGGATTAATGGCAGAAAACCTCTGGGACTGCAGGTTGATATTGTGTGAATATATAGTTGCGTGCACACAGAGAGGATGTTAACAGATGTGGGCTTTTTAACAATCATTATCACTCCTCAGGCTTTTACATTTGCATTTGTGGTCCATTAAGAAAAAGTATTTCTACATCTACATCTAAGAACTAATATAATAATTCTTTTTTTCCAAAGAAAGAACCAGTTTTTTATATTTATAATCTTCTGGATACAGTCTGTTGTTGAGGAAATTCCATAAGGCATACAAAGGTGGATATAAAAGAGAAGTATCACTGCATTTCATTTTCCTCCAGATACATTTTTCTCCCAAAGCAGCTAGCCTATTAGGCTCCTACTAGAGGCAGGAAACAAGGCTAAATTGACCTTTGGACTGACCCTTCGTGGCTCTCTATATCCCTAAACTCAACACTTTTCACCAACATTTGAAAGAACATTAGATTCAAGTTTCTTACTGAAGTACTGAATCTTTCAAGCTATCATAAGTACAATTGTAACTTCTGATTAGTTTCTTTTCAATTACTTTTTAGTAACTCTTTGATATCAGTGGAAAACAGTAGTATAAGACCTGGATGAAGAGTTGTTTAGAAGCATTTGTTTTTCTCAAGTTCATTAAGGAAACCTAATTGTATGCATTTCATCACCAAGTTCTCTCAGAAACAAAGCAAAGCTGCATGAGTTTCATTCCCTAAAAAAAGATAGTGAAGAACACTTAGAATGCCTGTCTGTGTATAAAGTCATACAATTAATAATCTATTTAGAATTATTTTCTCTGTAAAACAGAGCATAAGTGCTTCATTAAAAACTAACCTGGCATTAAAACCCTTAAGTTCCTCCACTGATGATTTGGAAACTCAATTAACACCTGTAAGTTCCTTCATTGACAGTTTGTGAGTACAATAATTTAGAATAATGAATTAATTCTTATGTAGAACTACGGAATTTTGAAGATGTGATTTCTATAACTCACAGTCAGGATGAAACAACCCTATCCTTCTCCCCCATCACCAACTCTCTCCTGCTTCTCATGCCCTCCAACAATATACATTTTAACAGAGAAGAGAATGATGTCATGAGGACTGTAAATGCAACAAACTAATTCCACTAAGTTTACTATTTTCCCCCTCTCCTTCCCTCTGTGGATTTTTTTTTTTCAGGAGACATTTCCAAAGTTTAGAAGATAGATCAGATTTAGCAGATCAGATCCTTAAGAGGAGCTTCAACCAACATTGTCAACTTTTGTAGAGAAAAAGACTATTCCTTTCAGAGAGCACCTTTATGCCATGTGCAAGGTTTGAATCCTCCAAAAAGAACCTCCTCATTTCTGTGCCATTGGCCATTACCTCCTAGTTATAACATATAGCTGGACACTGGAAAGTCAGGAAACAATTAAGAGTTTTGAGGAGAAGATCCCACATTCAGAAAGAAAAATTCCAACCATCTCTCCTGCTAATCATCTAAGCAATCTATTTCAGTGAACTCTTTGTCATCATCAAACTGTTTGTGGTCCAACATAAGCCAACAGGAATCAGACTAAGTAGAAAAAAACCCAACAAATCACCACCAAACTTTTAAACACACTTCTACAGTTACTAAAATTGTTCATTTAGAAATTAGAAATTATTTCTGTAACAGCAAACATAGGTAACAAACAATTAGCTAGATGACCATGTAGTGAAAAAGGTTTTAAGAAACAAAATGTAACTGTTTATTGGATGTTGAAGTATATTCTGTTAGACAGCATCAATCTCCCTCAGTGAAAATGAAATAGGTATTAGAAAGAATTCAGAGAAGAGTAGTTGAAAGTATTCAACTTATATGCAGTTCTATAAAAAATGTAAAAAGTTGATTTTTAGTATAGTAAGAAAATTAGAGTTGGGGTAAAATTCCTCAAATGTCAATGCAGAACTGGGAATTTCAATAGCACTCAGTATTCTATTTGTTCATTCTTACCTCTGTACCATTAAGTTAACCTAAAATACGTTCTAAACACTAACGTACTATGTTATTAACTGTTACAGTGTCAATGTGTTTTTGTTATGAGATTTATCTTAATTAGTGTACAAACTATTATTTAACAGCAGAATGCACATGAAGAAGTCCGATATTTTATAACAAGGAAACTAATATTACAACACCCTTTGAGAAATTCCAAAGAGAACTTTTCTGTAACAAGAGCGATGGTGCAGAAAATCAGAAGAAAACAGTCTTTTACCCAACCATTGTGGATGAGAGAGTAACAGCATATCTCTCAGATATATATTAACAGCACACAGAAAATCAGTATGATTCATGTCTGTCCAGGAACAAAAGTTTGTTTCACAAGAAAGCAAATGTGAGTTGAAATAACAGAATTTTATATCAAATACAAGTTGGTAATTTTCACAGTCCTTTTGCCCTTGTATTTATTCTCTTAAAGCTACTCAGATTTTTTTTTTTTCACTTCTTCATATACACGCAAAGTTGTAAGTCCAAAATGCACATAGCATTAAAGGAGAACCAGATAAATAACTTTAAGTTTTAAACATAATACATGTTTCCAAAACATCAATACAATGAAATTCAGAAAGCACTTCCAGGTGGCTGATGTTACTTGCAGAATAAGCTTTTTATCTGATAAAAGAGAAGTGGCAAAGAACATAATACGAAAAGACAGGACACGAGCTTTTAACTACACATTTTAAAGTTTGTTCTAAGCACATATGAAACAGAAAAAACAGCAGTATAGCCATCCACATTATAAAAGACAACAGAAGCACGTGCAGAGAAAAGAACGTATATTGAGCAGAGAAAACCAAACTACAAATGTTAACAATGTCACAGTAGGCATAAATATTTAAAGATGCTGTTTGAGAAGGAGTAGTAGCAAGAGGTATAAATACCCAAATGTGTGATTTGAGCATTGTGGAAGAAGAAAGAAAGGGGCAGTTTGTCTTGCCTGGTTTTGATTTTGAAATTAAACCCATTTAATCAACTGAATGACAGGCATTTCAGCTTTTTCCATAGCTAGTAGTCAGTGTACAATCTAAACACACCTGCAAGCAAATTAATGTCTGCACAGAAAATACTAGTTCATATATTATATTGCTATAATTCAAAATAAGTGGAAAATCTTCCCAGATCTTTTCTTAGCATTAAATTTACTTAGTTTGAATTTTATTTTAAAACAACGACTCAATGGCTGTAATGAGAGATACCAACAGCCACTTTTCTATACCTCCTAGGTGTCACATCTAAGAATAAGGAAGAATGTAAAAAATTATTCAGTATATTGAATAAATAGATCCTATATAATAGAATCATAGAATGGTTTGGGTTGGAAGGGACCTTAGAGATCATCTAATTCCAATCCCCCTGCCATGGGCAGGGACACCTTCCACTAGACCAGGTTGCTCAAAGCCTCATTCAGCCTTGCCTTATATGTCTGAATAGATTGTAAAACACAATGAAAACCACTATAAAATAAAACTTTATATTTGAAAGATAAAAACACACGTGGAATAAGTATAAAGGGGTGGAGGAGGTAAAATATAATAAACTTTAAAATACCTACATCATACAAGGTATCCCTTTGTGACAGTGCCAACACCTTACCCACGGAGAAAGAAGAAACTGACTAGAATGGTTACTGTAAAATCAACGTGCAGAATTTACACCCAAGTAAACTTTCCCATAAGTTCCCATAGCAAATTCTCAAATTCATATCAATATGCAATACAAGAGCAGAAAAATGCTTTGGATGCAAAGACACACAAAGAAAAGAACAGCGAAAAGAGAAAAAAAGGCAAAACCAGACAGTTCCCAAAGGAAAAGAAACAGGGCAAATTCTGATGTGTAACACAAAATGCCTTGATCTGGATGTTTAATCACAACATATTTTACAATACTTGGAGGAAAATATGTTTTGAAATCAAAATAAGCTACGAGATTTTGCATCCTAGCATCGAGCGCAGTGTCTCACTGTAATATGCCATACATGTAAAATTGACAAACTGACTTCTGTTTCATGTGGCCCTGCTTTACTTGTCAGTGTTGTCTTTATTGCATGTTTTCTGCAGTTGTAAAAACTACTGATTCAGAAAAAATAAAATTATAATCTTGTATTAATCAGTACATACAGATGTACTCAAAGTTCATCGTATTTGATGAGGAAAGTGCTGTAATACTTTCTAATATGTAATGTGCACTGGGAAATTAGAAGAAATCATAATGGAAATTATGATGCCAACATAATTCATGCTACATTGATGACACCTACCAACTTACTACTTATTACACTCTAGAAAAAGAACAAACCAAAATTACCCTAATGATAATCTGTGGCACACTGTAGTATAGCAGTATTTTGTTGGGCATGCTGGTTGGTATTTTGTTAATATGGTGTATGACACTATAGAACAATTCAATGTGAATCTTCTCCACAGGACACTGAAAAACATCTGTGGAATTTTTGAATGTAGAAGTGAATGAAAGAAGATCTAGACTGGGGAACACTTGGTTTGATATATTGGACCAGAAAAAATTAATTAAAAGTAGCCATCATCTGTGCAAGTTGCAGGAAGCATTTTCATTTTGTATTACATTTTAATTGAGTTCACAAATTCTATACATTACTTTGAATTCTAGATTTCCTTAGCTGATCTTAATTGCCTTGAAAAGTTCTGTCCATATGCATCCTGAGCATGGAAAAATGGATAAGCAACTGAATGAAGTTAGTTAACAATAAGCACATGCTTAAATGAAAGTACCTTCCATAACCAGGTTCACAGGTGACCAGAATATACATACCATTACAAATTGCCAATACAAGAGGATGGTCCCTGTTAATTAAATGTACGATCTAAAGGGCTAGAAGTTTTTAAATGCTATTGGTTTTGTTTCACTGAAAGAGGACAAGGTATTGCTCAAATATTACTCAAAACTAGTTGTTTTTGTAGAAGTACTCTAGGAAACCACTTTGGAACATACAGCTGGGTGACTGCACACCTTTGACTCTGGCTTTGACAATTCCAGTTTAAATTGCAATTATTTTTTATATAAGAATTAGTTTTTGCATTAATGAGAAAGTTAATGATTGTGCACTCTACTAAGCAGATTCCAAACGGATATAGTGAATTATCTATAGAGATCTTGAACATTCCACATATAGTGTATTGTAGGAAAGGCACTTTCATTATAAGATCTTCTGCACCTTCAAACTTCACAATTCTTCTTTTGGGTTTTTAATTCTGTGCTTTATGCTACTCCAAATGTCTTCTCGCTTGATGGTGGAAATCCTTGCATTAAGCTCATTTTTCCACTCCTGTTGACTTTTGCACAGGAAATTAATATTATTTATACATAATTTGTATGTTCTGACATTCAAAATCTATTTTATGCAAGAAAAAACCTTTAATTCCATATTGATTGTATATTTTACAGTAAGTATCTGAGACAAGAATATTTCTAAAATTGTATAATGCTCAAAGTGGTATAAGCAAGTAATCATAGGATTTTGTCAAAGCATTTTAGACTTTTTTTTCATGGTTAGCATGTCTAGTACCAATCATAGTTCCAATTTAACTTTTAACATTTTATCACACTGACATCATCTCTAATACAACCTGACAAATCAAAAGGTCAGTCTGGCTCAGAGCACATAAGAAATAAATAAAATTGAAAAGTTAAATGGAATGCATGGAGAGTATTATGAGGAATTCACATTTCAGAAGTCAGGGATTACATGTGAAAATATACCCTAGTGAAACTTTGAAACTTAACTTGCTAATTCATTTGTGTGTCAGAAGAAAAATTCAAGAGAGGAAAACAATTTTTATTTGATAAGTGTTTTCAATGAAGCTGAAACTGTAAATTCTGTTAATAAAATACTTAAAGTACAGGAATGAATACTGATTCTGCAGTCCCTATAAACTACACATTTGACTATGAAAATACAGGAGGCTTAAGAATTCATTTTATGTTGAAGTAATTTTAGTGATTCAGAGGAAGGGTTAATTGTACAACTGATTATCTGTACACACTGGATATAGGTTACAGGCTCAGGCTGGAATAGAGATTACGTTCAAAGTATGCTTCAGGTCTGATACCAAATGGGATCCAGACACTGACTACTGAATGGCACTAAAATTTCATAAGCTATTCTCACATTGTCTGAGCTCAAATGCTACAGCAGCCTTGTTGGTGTGATATTGTCATCTCCTTAGACCACATCCAGGTCATGGGACAGAATTGTGCCTCAGGAGCATTCCTGTGAAAGGATCTCAGTCTGGAGTCTCAGGCTGGGAAGATGCCCTTAAGCCTACTTAAAACAGAGATGAAAACAACCACTGTGTCAAAATACAAGCCACTGTATCAAAAACTAGGAAGATATATCTGAGCCATTTTTTTTAACCCAGTAGAGTTTGGTCAGAAAGCAAAAGCTCCCTACTAACAGCAGAAACTGGATTAAGAGAAGGCATCTGGATCTAAGCCCTGCCAGAGGAACCATTTGATCTACAACAGTAAGAAATTATTATTTTGAATCTTTCACATTGGTTACTGGCTACAGAGTCAGAATTAGATTTAAAGATAAAAAATCATGTATTAAACTGTAATAGTATTTTTCTTTATGGTATTTGGAAACACTTCCAGTTAGTTTGGAAAAGACCTACCACATATTTGGACCACAAGTGAACATAGGTATATTTTAAGAGTTATCTCCTGAACTTCTCTGAATGGCAGATCTCTTTCAGTGCCTTTTAAATTATTTAATTTTCAAAGTTTATTCTTTTCAAACTTTTTTTAACTTATTTATTTTTTAAATATTTCTTCCCCTTTTGGGAGGTTTCTATCCCATAATAACCAGAACAGGTTAAAATTTTACAGATCACCACTGACTAAATTTGCATCAATTTCCTACCATTGCCAGGAAATATCACTATGGGTAAACTACAAAAGCTTTGTTTGCATTATCAAGATAGCTGTTGATCATCTGTTTCAGTATTTTTCCATCAACTGCCCACAAATTTCTTCATGAGTATCCACTTTTTTCATTTATTAGTGCAATCGGTTAGCCACAGATGGCATAAACAATTGTTTACAATTACGGAGCAGATGATTTACAATATTACACATTTGAAGAGGGCTACACTTTTTAGCAGAGAAATACATAAACATTCTCCTTTATTAAGCTTTCCAAGGACAACTTTTCACATTTTTATTAGAAGTAAATAAAATTTGTAATTACCATTTGTATTTAATGATTTTAATTATTTTTTCATTATTATTAATCGTATGCTAAATAGAGGAAAATTCTAAGAATAATCTCACCACCTAAGATGATGTTCTAAAGAGTAGGACATAATGACATAGTGACTAAACATTGGTAATTAAAATAAGCAACTCCCACCTCCATAACGAATTCTTTAATTTCCTGAACTTTGCATAGCACAACCAAGTAGGCTTACTGTTTACCTCCATTGAGAAAACACAGAAATAACTTTGCTAGTGAATGATGATAAAGAATCCCATTTGCTGTTATCAGTTACAATTCTACAGATCATTCTATTAAACAATGAAGAAATGCCACTCATTTCAGAATGAATTAAAGGAGTGCTTAGCTGAAAAGTTTTAGAGGATAACAATGAATGAAAGCAACTTGCTTTTCAGGATTAAGCTAAAGGAATATATTCAGTCTGTTTATTCACATATCACATTTAAAACCTGAGTACACTTCAGTGTTAAAACCTAAAGCCTTGAAACTCACATTAAGCTGAATCTATAATCTCTTGTATTATGTGTTACAATATTTACAAATTTATATAAAGGTGATAAATAGGGATCCACCTAATAAAGTAACTTCTGTCAGAATATGTATTACATGCTGCAAAACTGCTTTGCATAGTAATAAGTTTACTTTCCTTCCCTTGCCTCCTTCTTCCTCTAGTCAGTACAGTTTCTCTTCTGTATGTTGTATAAAGTCAGCTAGGTTCAAAATATGTTAGGAAAGATTTTACTGAGATATTTATATTGTGACATTCTGCCAACATTTTAGAAAGGGGCTTCAAATAACTAGTCTAACATTCTGCATATTCGACACATGCATACTGATAGGAGAGATGAGAAATCTGCATTCAGGGTAGAATTCCTTACAAAAGGAGAGAGACATCAGTGCTTGACCATCAAACTTCTAAAAGATTAATTTACTATAAATGTTGGTACTCAGTTTCTGAAAGAATAAAAACATATACTGGTAGAGCTGATAAAGAAAACTTTCCAATTCATGTAATCCCATGTATATTTCTATATCAATAACACTATCCCATGCACTGCAGAATGTTTCAGGGTTGCTTCTTGCAGAAATCTTGTATCTTTTAGATCTCTGACATTTGGTTTTCATTTTATGGTCGTCAAACTCTTCTCTTCTCAAAAACAACTTTCTCTTTACTATAGATAGACATTTAACAACATCCACAGAAGAAATGAACTCCATTGCAGGAAACAAATTTCACTTATTCTTCCACTATTAAGATTACACCCTTTTACCAGAAGGACCTGAGAGCACATAACTACCATTATCACTGACTGCATAGTTCATACAGAAGGTTTAAATGCACCAAAGAGAAAATAACTTCAATCAAAATACTTTCAAGGTTCAATAAACTAGCAATATTGTCCAGAAAAGTATCATTTTGTCATAGTAAGTTTTTAAAGAAATAAGTCTATTAAACTGATATTCATCTGAAGGATAACAAAAATTCAACTTTGCAACACTTGAATGTAATAACACGCTCAGCCAAATGCAAAATTCCATTTCCTGCTAGATCAAAATTTAATTGTTCCACTTCATTATTCCATAGTAACAGTGCATTCTATTAAAAGGCTTATTATTGTTTTTCTTCAGCTACTACTCAAAAACTCCAACATAACATTCTCCCTCTCTATAAAGTTTAGAAGATAATGTAGCATTATTTAATGGAAGCAAAGGTAATTGCCCTAAAAAAGAAAAAAATTTTGCAATGTAAAATGCCCCAAGAGCACCTTACTAAAACAAATATTTCCAAACTACTTTAAAAAGATTGCTTACACATAAAAAAGTTTACAGAACTGGATGCAGATATAGAAAGAACAAAACATTTACTCATTTCTGTTCATATCCCCCATTGATTACATCAATGGAATATCCATTAGCGCTACAAAATACGCTACCGCCAATGCACCAGTTTAAGGCCACTTGCATGTTGAAATTATTAACAAGTTCAAAATGCTAACAACACATAAAATATATATTTTCCAAATCAGTATTCTGCTTAAAAGTACTACTGAAAAAACACCAAAATGGATTTCATATTCATGATTATACTGACTTACCTTTGTAGAAGAATTCACCAAGGAGCCATTCAGATTGCCAGTGTTGCACTTGAAATTCAAATGTTGATCAGGATGGTGACTTGCTTCCCAGCTTCCTAAATCACGTACCATTGACTTGTCAGAATTTGCAGATATTTTTTGAAAGGCAGTGCAAGTCATTCCTGTGAAACTAGATGGCTTGATCACAAAGGCCTCCAGAGCAATATTACGAGATACCTGTGAAAACATTGAGAAGCAGATATATTGCTAACTCATTAAGCAGTGTCACATTATTCTATGTGCATTGCGTATTTACTGCATATACTTTATAAGGGATTGTGCATGCAAACACTTCCATACGTATGCACAGGCTGAGAAAGAAAATGGAATTTATTTAAAAAACTGATTTAGAATTCTACAACAGCTTAGTGGGTTTGCTTGAATATTCTTTAGGAATATATCCATTTGTATCAGTTAAATCAGTTATTATTATATCAGTTTTGCAATTGTGTCATTATCAGCTTCAATAGATTCGATCCTGATGTAGAGCAATAGTTATAAAGTGAATTAGCAACACCAGTAGTAGGAATTATTTAAAAAATCAACAAGGATGTGCTTTGTACCTCAGAAATTAAACAGAAAGATGTTCAGCTATTTGGTGGATGGATTGTTTTCTTACAGATCACGTTCTGTTAAAATATTGACCATGACTATATGGTTCAATGCAACACCACGTTATAGGTCTCTGGCCTACCCTTCAGTGAGATGATGTGTCTAGATGGAGATTGTAGCACAGTACAGAGATATGCATCTCTATCCTTAAACTAGTATATTTACTTCAGCACAGTCCTGAATAATGATAAATAGCTAATATCATAATCAGGTTGACTAGCTTAGACTGGCACCGCACAACACTGATTCAACTATATCACTTCTCCTTCCAGGCATAGATTGTTTAAGGATCTGTGGGGGTATAGATTTTACACACTGATTGCAATGTAAAGATACCTGAGTTAAGCCACAATCTAGCTGGTTTATCAGAAGGAAAAATGTACAAATGTGGCAATTTTATATTACCATACTTTGCTTCTGTTAGGCAAACTAGTAATACAGAAGTACCTTAAATACACCTAGTAAAAATTGGTGTGAATCCTTCTGAATCTGGGGCATCATAGGAGTTGTGCTTCCAAAAAATGACTTCAGCAAAGACAATCACATTAATTCATACTAATAAATGAATCTAAAAAAAAACACTTTGCCTAAAAAAATAAGGGCAGGAGGGTAATCTAACTGTGTAAAAGTCATAATATCAGAATAAATTAAATCTTAGCATGAGACACAGTGCATGGCTTGCTGGTCCTCTTTTGAGCTTATGAAAAGGTTTTTTAATATACCTTCTTCCATCACTGGTGATTCTGCATATGTCCAAAATGAAAGTACTAAAGTCTCATTAAGCAACTGATTTTAATTTCTGTTGAAATTAGACAAAATCCAGAAGCTTTCACTGTACTTTTTATGCTTTTTATACAGGTATATACTATTCAGACATATATTTATAAAAAAATATATAAATTACTTGTAAAGTCAAAGTACCTAAAGATTCTTTTCAGTTGTTTCTAAATTCCTAAAACATCCCTTTTTAAAATTAAATTTCTACCTCTTCTGTCCTTGCCTGAAGGTGATTTTCTTCTATGCTTGAATAAAAATTCCAAAGATCATTAAGAAACAAATAACTTTTCTATTTAAAATCCAATGTATGTTTATTGAAAAGTCCTAAAACCTGAAACTAGGTTTACCTGGATTTTCTGTACCATCTGGAGATAGCCTTTCAATGAGTTAAAAAATTTACTGCTTCCAGAATACTATTATCCATATCATGGGAATCAAGCTGCATGACTCAGTTAAAAGTGCTGTGTGGTAACGCATTTTCTTTTATCTTGGGAAAAGCCATTTAATGATTCATAACTTCATGTTTCCTGCTGTAAAATGGACATAACGCTAGTTTCCTATTTCATACTTGTGAGGTGATGGTGAATGTTTGCTAGATAATGTTGTAATGAGGCTTCAAGGGATTTCACAACAGTGAGCAGTATTTCTTAAATTTTGAATATTACATTCTTAAAACACGCAGGGCTTACCACTCCCAAAATATACCTGTAAAAGCCTGACAATGATCAAACAGTGTGAAAATGCCATTCTCAGCATATAGAAACAGATGGATAAAAAGCTAAGTAAAACAGTGTTTATGATGTAGGATTGTAAAATGAGCTGCAAAATGGATACAGATGAACTCAGGGCAAAATTATCCATGGAAACAAGCCACAGTCAGGTACATGTTATGAAAATCCACAAGCTAATGTTGTCTCTAAGCAGTACAGATACAGAAAATGATAATTTGGTGTTCATCTCCTAAACCTCAGCTAAAAGCACCGCTCGGCAAAAGGGCCAAAGGGGCTTGTTACCTGGGTAAGTTGAGAGCAGCGCCAAAGGCTGCCAAGACTAGGAGCACAAACAAACAGCCACTTCGCAATTAGCCTAAAATATTCTGACAGTCTCACCAGCTGGAAAATGAAATGAAAACTCTTCAGGGGTGGGTTTGAAAACTATTGCACGTGCCCGAGACAGGACTATTGAGATAAGTTTTATCATCAGCAGGATGATTTCCTTTTCAGACTGTACATCTGGCAACAGAATAAAAGCAGGAGCGAAGTGCCTCAGAACAGTACTGGAGGGAAATTAATTTGGGGTTGCTGAGGGATACAGATCCACCTCAGGAGCTCTCTGCTGCAGAGGGCATCCTCCACCTCTCTGTCAGCACCCAGGCCATCTGAGGGAGCTCTCACCCCCTTCCCTCTGGCCTAGTGTCAGGCTGACTCTCCTCAAAGGCCTTCTCATCTGAGCTCCATGATGGCTGCACCACAGCTCTGATGCCCCAGGCCCACCATTGACCTGGTACTGGCCTCCTCGCCACAGCCTGGCCTGGCCACCACCAGGCTGTGACTGGGCACAGTTGCCATCACTGGGCCTGACCCTCATCCTGATCTGCAGCCTCGCATTCCCCACCTGGCCTCATCACCAGGATGGAGGACGTGCCCCAGGGCTGCGGCTGCTCTGGTGGCCCCCAGCCCACCCCGCTCCCCGGCTAGAGCTGACAAGAATCTTTGGTCTATATGACTATTCTAAGATTTTAAATAGCATACAGCAGAATAACATCTTCTTTGTTTTACTGTTATACGACTATTAAATGAAACATTAAATATATAATATTTCATGTATACATATGAAATTTTCCAGCATCTGAAAGCTGCTGCTGGCCGTTCTTCCTGCAACACATTTTGTTTGCCATTTGACAGCAAGGGAGACTTGAAAACATCTAAACAAAGGTATCCATCCTGGTGTGTTTTTCTGACCTTGAAGTTAGTCATTCCACAACCTCATGGAACTGGAAAACCATTTTTGTCTTCCAAAAATAATATAGAGTAACAGTCATGGCTCCCAAGTAGCTTTTCAATGTACAGGGAAACAGTTGTGCCTATGTTAGATGACTGATGCAGCTATAGAGGTTCCTTTTTTTCAAGAATTGTACTATAAGCTAGCAGCTACCTAAGCTTTGAAGTTTTTATTTGCTATTGTTTAAAGTAAAGAAAGCAGATGCAATTTCTGTGAGACAGTTTGCTGGCTGGCCTCCCAAAGGAACAGAAGTGTTTGGTATTGCATGAGATGACACCACAAAAACTTCACAGCTTTGTTTATTTACAAATTGCACTCAACAGTAAACTAATTCTCCTACAGAAAACTACAACAAGCAAAAAAAAAAAAAGCATTGCTAAAAGGTTAGTGACACAGATCTACATCTGAGTATGCAGAATTACTGTTTACAGTAATGTCAACAGCCTCCTGAAGCAGTGGCAAGAAAAAAAAAATCACCTTTGGCACTTGACATTGAAAAGAAATTCAACTATAAAGCAATAGAGACCCCCTAGCTGTCACACTGCAAAATACTTCTAAAAGGCACATTATTGTCACTATGTATTTAATAGAAATAAATATTTTCAGCAAATTTATTTCTTTTATGTAAACAGGAATTAAAAATAACAAAATAAAAAGCTTCCATTAGAAAACAGTCCATTATATTTTTCTCTTTGTTTGAAAGACTGGTTTTCTGAAAACATACAGTGAAGAAACTAAAGTAATTATGTTATTTGTCTCAGCCTGTAATTCAGCTCAGCCTAGAATTATTTTTATTTTTTATACTTCTAGACTTTATTGCTGTAATTGAAACTAGCACTGAATTCACTTTTAAATAATATCTTCATGTAAATGCAGTGGACAATTGAGAAAATAATAAAGGTTGTTTAAAATCAAGCAAGCAAGCAAACCAACTGAAGGAGCATTAAGGCTTTAAAATATGTATTTAAAATTCCAAAAGGATAAGTTTCAAGCTTCTGATTTAGATGCATTTCTGCTATTTAGATGCTAAAACTGGCAAAAAGACAATTTCTCAGTACCCAAATGACAAACTAACAGTAGGTAAATGACAAATTTCTGTAGGTGGAGGCCAAGGAATAAGAACAATTATTTCATACTGCTACAGTTTGCTTCTAAAAATCTAAAACTAATACAAATTAGTAATCTTTATCACAAGATACACCTTTTTTGATCATTTTCTAAATGCTTTAACCAAGTACTGTCTAGAATCTTCTTTAAAGGCAAAATTCTTCAGGCAACAAGAGACCATGGTGTCTTTTCTTTTATTAAAAATTTCACTCACCCAAGTTAGAGCTTTCAAAATAAACCCATATGCTACAGTGAGAAAAACAATAGAAGCTGAATGCATAGCAAGAATACTAGAAAGAGAGTGTTGTGAACAGCCCATTTTAAAAATAAATACGATAAATCAAAGTCAAGAAACAAACTTTTTAATAGCATCAATTATACGCCAAAAATATATTTTTTTTACAAATAGAATCCAGGAGAAAAAAAAAATCACAGAACCCATGTATATCTATGTAAATCAGCTATGCTGTGTACCTGGCTTACACAATCTCACTGCTCTGTATGCTAGTTGATGGTAAAAATTGTAAAGAAAAATTATATTTTAAAAATAAATTTTGACAAACAGCTTTGTAATTTTATGAAATACCTTTGATATAACTTGAATATTGCTGGTCAGTATTTGACTTGCAATGTGTTCCACACATCGTACAATTCTGGTGCAGGCTTTGTCTTCCTTTTGAGCCATCCACAATACATGGTCTTCAACCAACATTATATTGCTGGCAATTTCAATAAGAGCATCCCCAATCTGGAAGAGAAAAAAACAAAACCAAAAACAAACCCAAAAACCAACAAATGTCATTGTCTGGAAAACTCACAAAAATAGGAAAAGAGTACATAGCAGCACAACTGAAAGCAGGCACCTAATTTCTCTTAGTAACCATAATTCAAAGACAGTTTTGATTCTAATAAGAAAATTAAATGGACTTAAAAATAAAGACCAAGGAAAGTAAAGTGCAGCTGACTTCAAGGAAAAGCTTTTTTTATTCACAATTTTAAAGATTATAGTCGAGATCCACTACAGAAATTGAGTCTCTCATTGAGTGATAAATGGAATCCCAGAATTATCATACTCTTTCTTAAACTAATTAAAATTGACCATGCCCCTCTAAAGAACTGCTTCATGTTTAATCAAAATACCTTTGGGGAAAAAAAAGAATTAAAAAAGAGGAAAAACATATTTGAAAGACGTTTTTGTTAGACATATAGTGGGGCAACTTTGAGATATACCTCAGGTGCTGATGCAAACCTATATCATCTCATTGTCGATACAGAAATTGTGGGTTTACAGCTTTGGATATTTTAAGTCACTCTTGTGTCTAACCCAAAGCGATAAATCTTTGTTTTGCCAGATGACGTTTTGCAGATTTTGTAAGTATGACTACATGTTTCAAATTTTTTATTAACATATTACATTTAGAAAGAATAAACATCACAGTGAATATTTTTTTGGGATTATTTCAAATTGAAATGAAAATACGTACTTTTAAAAATTCTAAAACATAATTTGAGTAAGATTTAAAAATTAACATTATCATTATTTTTGAAGGCAAAGATATGCGAAAGATCTACAAGGTTGTAACAAATAAACCTGAATAAAAGGTATATAGATGAGAAAAAATGGCTGAAAGAAAGATAGCTAAAATTCAAGAGGTTAAAAAGTCAAATTAATTGAAAAACAAAGCAAATACACAGATAATTCAGTGGGAAGGAAAAAAGAAATTCAGCAATGGTGAAAAAGGTTTAAGGAATGACTGAGGTTATGAAGTTAGCTATGTGTTTTCAATAAAAAAATACATAAATTTCACATTGTTTGCAAGAGACACAGAAATAATGAGAATATATGTGAAATTTTATTTGACTGTCCCTAAAATATTTAATCTGGTTTTGAGAACATAATTACTAGATAATTCTAGATGGCTTTTGACAATGTGACAAACAGAATTATTGATAAAATGAATAATAATAAAACACATTAGAAGACTGGAATGATTTATGAGAAATGACTAAAGCCTACAGCAATCTGCTAACAAGTAACTTACTGAGGGCAGAACAATAGTCTATAAATATACAAAAGGAGAGAAGAAGAGGAAGTAATTTATACTATAATTAAATTCATTAATGAAGAGTAAAGGCATGACATTAAAAAATTTTAAAAATGGGCTAATATGCGTACATCGTCCTGGCAAAAAGTTGCAGTATATTGCAAATATGTCCCCAGTGCAGCTGTTGAAGCTCTCTTGTTTGAGATGTGAACCACCAGATGGGAGAAAGTACCACTAACTTGCATAAAAATGAATAAAACTATGCTGGGAGAGGCACTCCTCAGAGAGGATATACAGAAACTCTACTAGTTTAACTAAAATAGCTTTAAAATTATTTTGATAAATCACAGAAAACCTCAGTGTATGCATTTTTATTAATTCTAATGGTTTTACATAACTGCAGTCTCAGCTGCTACTCAATTCCAAACTAATATACGTTTGTTCATATGTTGCCTTGCATTAAATGAAGTTCAACCCTATGTACGACTGCAGCCTCACGTGGGAAACTACTGACACTTTAACTTCACAAGTATTTTTGTGTTTTATGAGTTAGAGTGAAGAAAGGGGTGTTAGTAAAGAGCTCAATGAATAAGGAACCTACTTAATGAACTTGACATAGAGGAAAAAGTGTAAAGTTCAAAACAGAAGAAAGAAACAGAGACAAATTAGGAGAAATATTCTGAATTATGAAAACAATAAGGGATTACAAAGTAAGAGACATAGAGGTAACTGGTGGAGATGGGAGATGTTTCAATACCAAAAAACGAAATTTGTTTGAAAGGTGGGAGAAATCAATTATGATTAGAGATGGTGCTCAGTTTTAATGGATAATTAATCAGCTGCTAGAAAAATAAAGAGGTTTTATGGTAAATCCAACTGGTTATTTTGAATGGTAAATTTTTGTTTTGTCAGAAAGCTGTAAGATCTTATCAGGATTTTGAGCTGAAATACAGTTGTAGCTTCAAAACATGATTCTTGGAGAACACTTAATAATACACTATAGGTCTGGTATATACTAGTGAAATTGAAGTTGGAGGCTTTCTCAAATTGGTACTAAACTGTTAAGTCTTATAAACCCCAGAGACAGAATGGCATGAACATTGCCAAACCAAACAAAAACAAATGTTTGACTGTAGTTAACATGTGTACAAAAATTACAGGTTATGAAATCATTATGCAAGCAGTTACTCTGAAAATTAACAATAAAAACCATGATGAACATCGCTATTCTCTACAAAACCCTATTTTTCCCATAGGGTCTGCATAGCTCTCTGATTAGATTTCCCTGCAAAAATGTCACTGATTAAATGGAGAAAACAAAAGAAGCATGTGTAACTCCAGTGGCCAGATGGAGAGGCACTTTGAGGTCATTCTAATAATTTAGACATGGTAGAAATTAAAATGCAAAAGAAAATTAAAGAAGTGGCTTATTGAAAAACAATTTTTATTCCTAAGCAGCAATGCCTTTGTCACTCATATGAGACGGCTTAGTTGTCCTTTTTTTGGCATAAAGAAACATATCGCAGTATATGCAGAACATTTTCGATCACAAAACCAGCAATCAATTTTAGAAGCTACTCTACAGTGTGTGCCTCGATACATTAACAGGGCCACGTGCGAAGAATTCATTTCTAAGTAATATTTTTTTCAGCATAGAGGAGATATCTTACATCTTCAACTTCATCCGCAAAGACAATTAACTTTTCCATTATATAAGCCAAATATATTATATCCATTTTATCCGCAAAGTGGGAAGCACCTCTCGTGTAGGCTGTCAGCTGGCGGGAAAATTCAAGCACAGTTGTCAAATTGATGTGCATCTGAAAATACATGAGAATTGTTACGTGTAATAAATCAGCTAGCTTTGTTCTTTTTTTAACAAACGGCGATCACATCCACTTGTGTAATGCTTGCTATAATTTCATATAGAGTTATATGCATCAGCAGTACCATGGAGATAAATTTCAGGGGCATATGAATGTACCGTCAGTATTAGGTCTTAAATTTCATTGCTGTTATCTAAGGACACCACCACAACAGGCCAGCAAATTTTGAAGATGTTTGGCTACTTTTTTTAGACTGTAACTAACTGGCGTCATAAAATATACTAAGCTACTAACCTTGCCTTGCCTATATCTTTAGATCATCATGACAGTATCAGCGAGGGTTCATATATATAGTGGAGCATGGTGTGGAAACAAGGGAACAACGGTAGTAAGCTGAAAGAAGAGCAGTTCAGATTGGTTATGAAGAAAAATTTGCTGCTGTGAGAATAGTGAAGCATTTGAACAGGTTAGCCCCAGAGCTCTTGCAGCCTCCATCCTCAGAGGTTTTAAAGATCTGAGTGGTTAAAGCCCTGAGAAACCTGGCCTAAGCTCATTCCTAACAGGAGAATGGACCGGATTCTAGAGACCTTCCTAATTAATTATCCTATAATTGCACTGGCTCTCTTAATATAGTAATTATTCTTAAAAAGTATGAACATATCTGAAAACGAACTTTCTGTGGTGTTATCTAGTACTATTGATTAGGAAGAAATGATTAAGGAAACTGAAAGTTGTGAAGGTTAGTACGGCAGCTAACTGTGCCATCCTGCATGCTGTTCCCTGTTATGCTTTTTTTTATTCCTCATTAATTTTTATATATTTACCTTTTTTTCTCATTCTCTTTTACTTATCCATAAGAAACCATTTAAGTACTGCCTTCTTTGGAAGATATCAAAAAGGCATTGTAAAGTAGGCTTCATTCCTGCAGCTCTCCTAATTATATTATGGACAATGGCAATGAGGAAAGGCACTTCAGCTGACAAAACTCTGACACAGGACTTCAAGAGAAATTAACATCTTTCTGGTAAAAATGTATGAGAGAAAGACAAAGAAGGAAGTGAAGCGAAGCACTGATGACTCTGCCAACATTATTAATGGTCATCTAGACTCCAGGCACCCAGAGAAAAAAACAAACAAACCCTAAAATCAAGGCAATAAATGCTGTGCACTTGTTCTTACTACAACATCAATAACCAAACAAACACATAGTCTTTTTGTTAAAAGTCCAGCTTTCCCACATTTGTGGCTGAACATACATTTCCTGCAAGCCATTCAATAAAATCAGTACTAGAGAAGGGAAGCCCTAGATTTCATAAAGTTACCTGACTAAAAGCATGAAGAACTTGAGTAACTTCTTGTGAATAAGGACATTCAGAATAGTTTTCTTCATCCCAGCGTCCAGTTCGATTACATTTACGCCATGCCTTAGACTGTTCTGCGCCATTGTGGAAGGTAATGGAGTTAAATGAATACTGGAGACAGGGATGGTAAGCAGTTATCCCAGCCAAAGTTTTGGGCCATCTATGAACAACACGATAATAAAAAATTACAGCACGAATATTCTTATTTAGACTCAACTTACAATATAGCAACAATATATAGAATATATGAGGAAAAGGCTATTTTAAAATTTACCTCATTTATTCATTATAATAAATTACTTTGTTTTCTTGGAATATGTCAAAATTATACAGGTTCGAGTCTAGCTGGTCACACATTAATTGTGCATTAATTCCAGGAAAGTGTTTAGTGTTCAGGAAAAAAATACAGATGGCATTTTCCCTACATTCATCTTTACAGACTGCACAAAGCAGAGCAGTAAGTCCACAATGCAAAAAATCCCAAATCCTATTACTAAAAACTGTAAAAGGTAAATGATCACAATGTATGTGACAATCTTTGCTTTGCATTTTGACTCAACATTACAAAGCCCTCTCTACCACAAAGCCTTGAAAAGCAAAAATCCCTGAATGTATCAGAAACCAATAAACAAGATTTCAGCAGAGATTATGTCTCATGGAGGAGGAAGGAACTAGCCCTCCAAAATTGACTATTTAGTTATACATGATTTATGCAGTGTGATTCCAAAACAGTCTCTGAAAACAAACTATAAATCAAGAGCAGCCAGAATTATTTTATTGAGCTCATGAGTCTATTTTTCTGTATATCTGCTGCATTCTCTAGAACAGCACAACTGGGATCTATTTCTTTTGGTAGCAAATCTGTTGTAATTTCCAGGTGAGTACAGACATAGCAGGATCAGGTAATCGGGAGAAATCAAAGAAAACCAGAAGGGTATAATCAGCAAGTCAGCATGTCTAGAAAGGATATGGTTCTTTAATCGCACTGATGTAATGACTGAACCAAATCAATCACAAAAATACTCTGCCTGACAGTGAAGTCACACCTTGACAATCAACCTGTACTAATATGTGCATACACAAAACAGGTCCATTTGGACATTGTTAGATAATATACCAACAGGTTTTAGGCTATGTAAGTTTTAACCTTGTTTCAAAGAAAGAAAAGGTGAGAAGAAAAATTTTTTTATGTCATAGCTAACTGCCATAACTGGAATAATTCATTTTGTGGTGTAAAAACAGTTGATGCAATATGAACCATGACAGGAGCTTCACAAAAAATCAAAATATGTACACTAGCATATTTTCCTTTTGTGTCTGGGCTGAAATACTATTTTCAGTAAAACATTTGCATTAATACAATTGGGCCACACTGAGTAGCAACTTACCTCAAAAGTAAAACTAAAGAGGTAATTCTGCAACCTGTATTAGCACATGTAGCAAAATTTGGCCTTTAAGAATAGGAATGACAGGATACAACAACATTACCATTTACATTTCAGAATGATCTTACAGAGAGCTGAAAAACAAAAAATGGGTGAAATACGGCCATCACAGAGGAAAACTCTTAGGCCAGTTCATTCTGACTCACAGTGCCTAATACTTACTGCAGTTGTGCAATTATAAAAACTTCCTAGGCTGGTCAGCTGCAAGAACCACACTTCCCTAACAGCTGATGATTTTTCCCTTTTTTCTGTCCAATAAAAGAACTGATAATTTTTGCAGTTCAAATTTTTCTACTTACATACTTGGTACGTTACCAAAACTTCAAAGACCTTTGTAAGAAAAATTACTAGTGTGATAGCTGCATCTCTGAGGAGAAACCTTTGGAACAATTTCAAGTTCTAATGCTGAGTTTCAGCCTGATAAATTCTCTATAATTTTAAATTAATTCCCCCAAATGTCAAAAGAACCGACGGACTCAGCATCCTTTTGATATACATTTTAAAAATAAATTTATATGGATCTCTAGAAAGATGATCAATAGGGAGAGAAATGTGCACTCTGTTCTTTTGATTTATATAAAATGGCAAAAATGCCCCTAGTGTTAGTTTGTGCAGTCTGTAGAATTTATATATATTTATTTATGAAGAACAGGATGTCATTTTATGGCAAGAATATGAACTTCATAAAGTTGCCATTGAAAAGATTAAGTATGTGTTATCTGATGGAAAGTATACATATATATGTATATATGTATATATACTTTCTGATGGAAAGTATACATATATATATATTTATTTTTTTTTTAAGATCTCATTAAAATAGATTTAAGCACATCCACTACAAAAAACAACAAAGGCAGTTCTAGTGATGACAAAAAAAAGTATAGCTGAGATTGTCAAAGATCTCTAACAGGTTTTAATCCATATATATGGATTAAATATGTACATATGTTCAGCAAATGTAGTATATTCACTGGAACTGAGGTTAACACGTAAGAGCCTTGTAGTAAAGAGAAAAGAGATTATGTGAGTCAGTTTCTCCACTCCTTTCTAATTCAATCCTTTATTTTTATTCAAACACAAGGCATAGTAATAAAAGGCCTTTGAAAAAGTTTTAAAGGTACCTTAAAAACAAAGAGAGGCTTTCAGGTCAGAAGTTTTTGCAGAAAGTTCTGGCATTTAAGAGAAGCTTCCTCTCTCGTGTACTTTTCCTTTCATTGACTATTTAAGCTGAATTCTTATTATAATTCACTTAGTAACAAATTACCTTATTGATTTCTCAATGGGAATGCTATCATACATCAGTGTTATTGTCAAGAGGTAATTATATTTTTAAGAGCTTTATGCATACCGTTGAAGCATTTAGAGCTAATACCAAATTCCACAGAATCTTTAACTTTTTCTTCAGTTTATGGGGATTAAAATGAAAAAAACCCATCCATCATATGCAGATAAAATTACAGATTAAACAAAAACTACATTAAGTCAACAAAATTGTGCAGACTCTAAGATTCAGATAGCAGGACAGATGTGTTTTCTAATCATGTGATACGCTGGTGCATCACCTCAAATTATTTTTAGTTTTACTAAGTGGTTTTACTTGCTGTTTCGTTCTCTTCAGTGAACTATTCTACTAACAGTTTTATGTTATTTGTTACTGCTAATCTCAGCTGAACAAAACCAGCAGAACTGGAACACATTAGAAAAGCATTGAAGATTTAATTTTTTAATGCTTTAATGCAGTGTTATAATATTCTAAAATTTAGAAAAGACCAAGAACAATTTTGAACCTTCTCTCATTAGCTGTAAAGAGCCTACTTTTTTCTAAATTTTCCATAATCTCACACTGTGGAACTGGAAGAAAGATTCTCTGACCTTCACAAAACTCTGCTGTTCTTGAAGCACTAGCTTCCATTTCTCAAAAAAATTCACAGTGTTCCTCCTTCCTACTATATAACATAAAAATGACAAGAAAATAAGTGATACCTTTGTAACCAACACTGAAGTACCATGTAAGCATGAATATGGTCCCTATCTATATTATACACTCCAAAACCAGAAAATCCTACCTGAAATCTCCCTTGTTGTTAATAACTCTTTCTGCAGGGCAGTAGGGTGCAGCCGTTTCAAGTACCACAATTTCTACTTGTTTAGTGCTATTTCCATAGGAATTGTTGACTAGACACTCCCAATCTCCAGTTGCATCAATGTCAATGCTGGATAGGATAAGTTCACTATAAAAATAAAAGATTAATTATTGCATATAATTAATTATATAGAGATTGAGTCATTGTTTTTTTGACATTAAGTTATTCTCAGAGATTTTCTATGAACATATAAAACAAGGTTTCACTCTATGGTATTATAGGGACAAACAATATGTGAGGGATCTGTATTCAGATTTTAGTAGCACCAATTTGGACTGACCACTCAGCTCACGACAGGCTATAACACAGTTTACCATTCATCACAAAAGTATATCAGTTATGTATCAATGCCTGTTCTCCAATAATACAAAATGTGGGGGTTTTGTTGCATAAACAAGCAGTTGAAAGTCAGAAATGCATTTCAAGTTGACAGTGCAACCAATTCAAAGAGAATGCTTCCCTTAAGCTGCAATTGCAGCTGCTATGGCACTTCAACAGCAGATTCTGCTGCTCCTGTGGCAGCGTGGGAGAAGTTTTCGAGAATAGCCACTGACTTTGGAAGCCATATATAATTTTCCTGACAAATGCAAAATGAGACAAGACAAATGCTGATATTTCTTTCAGTGTTCACTACTCACAAACTTCTTTCACATTGTCCCCTGTCAAATATGAAATATAGTTATTAATATCTAGAAATTAAGGTTGCATTAACTCTTTATAAAGAGTATTAGACTTCCTGGCCTCTCTTACAATGCAAATGTTGGGCATGACTGCACCACATCAATATTTAGCTGCCTAAGCTAAATATTCCATGTATAATTAGAGAAGGAGGAAATAATTTTAACAACATTTTGAATTGTCTAGAACTGTTCTGTTTAGTATTTTCTGTATTTTTTAAATCAGGCAAGAAGCTTCCGTTCATCTAAAGGGGATAACCCAGCCTCTAATTAAGTCAATAAAGTTTAGTTTTTCGATTTACTTCATCAGGGATAGAATTTTATCCAATTACTGTAACTCTATAGATTTCATAGACAAAAATAATGCTATCTACTGCATTTTAAGAAAGCAATACATTAGCTCATAAATTTGCTACTGAGCTAGAAATAAATTTTACTACAGTTTTAAAGTTTGTGGTGCTTAGGGACATGGTTTAGTGAGTTAGGTGGTGTTGCATTGGACTTGATGATCCTTGAGGTCTTTTCCAACCTTAATGATTCTATGATTCTAAAGAAAGTACAGCTTTTGAAAGTAATTGGAAGAGAAAAAAATGTAGCAATTACCTGAAATATTTACTTTGCTTTACACAAATGGCTCATCTTTGAATATGCCTTGTGGTTTAGACAATTAGAATTTGTGTGGGAAGAAATGGAATACAGTCAGGAAGAGAGAGAAGGTACATTAAAAAAGAGAAGCACAGATCTGAAAACCTAGTGAATTGATTTCAAATCTGTATTTAAAACAAAATTTTAAAAAATTCTACTTGTGGCCTTTGGCACTTTTATAAAGAGCCTGACATTTTGAAAGATATACAGAGGATAATTATATATAATTTATTTTTAACATTTTGCCCTTTAAAACTTCTCTAAAACTGTCATCTCTTTTCAGTTTAAACCTTTGTATATTATCTATGCACTTTTATTATATTGGTTACAAGAAAGGACTGAATTTAATCTCTTTGCATATAGACTACTTCTCAGACACATGAAAGTAGACTACAACCAAGGTAGGAGCGATTAGACAGCTGTGTATGTAATTTTCCCTTTGAAATATGCATACAATGAAGGATGATTTTCTCAAGTACTTAATACAGGCCCATTATCTTGATCTCCAGAAAATAAGCAAACAATGGTAAACAGCCTTTGATTTAACTTAAATTGCTTCCAAATTTTTGTGCCATTTTCCAGATATTCAGTCAAATTTATCATTAAACAGTAACTTTAAAAATCTCACACTACTCCTATTTATCACGGCTTTGAGCTCCAAGTACCTCAGAACCCCCTATTCCATTTTTACAACAAATTCTAACATGTTTTTCTAACATGCAATAGCAGAAAACATAGAAAAAGCATTACTACCCATTCTCAGACAGAGTAGCTGAATATTTTTATGTCAAAAGAAGCAATTGTTCTCTTAAGAAGTTTCAGATGAGAAAACCCAATAACTAACAGCAGCCTCTTAGCTAATTCTTAATATATATTCTTACATTCAGGTTGAAACACTTAAATGAAATTAACTAGTTGATAAAAAAATTTAATTAAATCTTCTATTTTGTATGTCACAGCAACTCACATCATCTTTATAGACAGCTGAGAAATAATATATTCTTAGAGCTTATAAAAACAATTATCCATAAAAGCTCTTTTTCACAGAAAAAGTAGGCTGCATAGGTATTCACCTGTGGCATTGAGACCTGGAGACTTCCCAAGTGAATAGAATGTATGATAGATGTGCCAATCTTTTGATATATTCCATATAAGATATTTATAAGCACTCTCAACGCTATAAATTTGATAAAATTGGAAACCACGGTGATTTTAGGTAAATGTAATACTTGGACATATCATTAGTTTTACAGGTAACCAATATGAAGATAAATAAGTATGAAAAAAAAGAATACATTTTCTATTTATTTAAATTGTTGAAATGTGTTCCAATGTGAAATTATCTGCTACTATACAGATCTCCTGTCATTAGATGAAGTTTTCCAGTTTAACAGACAAATATTTACTGATACATCAGTGTTGCTTCTGATAGAAATACAATACTTAAACACTGGTTCAGGTTCTGGGAAATGATGAGTAAATCCTCACGTTAACACTTCTAATCGTCTATGGCCCTTTCTTCAGATGGTTAACCAAAATAAGCCAGAAGATGTTTATGTAATACAGAAGAAGCTGTATAATGACTAGAACATGGAATTGTCTTCTGAATTGCCATCTGGCCACTGTAAATGATGCATTCATTTATATTCCTCTAGGAATATTTTGGATAGCAAGCCCAATGGTGAAACTGTTCATTTACTTACCATCTGGATATGATCAACGATAAATTGATCTTATACCCCTGGAGAATTTTGGGTGACTGGATTTAAAAATAAAAAGTCTTTTAACTCTTAATAAGAGCAGTCAACATGATCCTTTAACATTTTCTCCACTTATAATCCTTGGCAATTTCACAGCCCTGGCAGACCAAAAGGAAAGGGTGGGTCTGTATGGAATTTAAACCTCTTAATTAAATTTTCTAGTAGGTCAGTTACATTAACTACTACATTAACATGTCTAGAAGTACTGTTATTTTTCTTATTCTTAGTAGAAAGGTATTCTTGATGTCCCTTGGCCATGGCAACAGGTCTTGATAAAAGGCAAGAACTCTCCTGTGACCTCAGAACATGGCAGGACTCTCCGGTTTATGAGCTTGACAAGAGCACAATAGAGCTAAGAGAGGATGGCATCTCTGGCTGTACACTTTTATTGATTATCTTATCCCACAGAAGCTAATTAACGTCGAGCCACTAATGGAACAATCTTGCCTCTACTATGCAGCTTTCCTAAGGATGGAGCACGAGTCAGAAAGAATTCCTACTCCCTCTACATTAGCAATCACATCCCACTTCTGAGAAGTGTGATAGCTGCTACTTTTGTAGAAACTTTTGACCTAGAAAGACATAAAACAAAGTCAGACATTCATGAGATGGTGTCAAAGCAAACTGAATATGAAGATTGCTGCCTGATGAGAACAAAGGGTTGACTAGCAGGCTTTTCTAAAGTTTTCCTTTGAAATTATAGTGGCCTTCTCAGTAAAAATATTGAAAGGAAGAAAGAGAATATACATGTTTCTTTTTTGTACTGGGAAATTTCATGCATGGTAGGATTCGTTTTCCAAATGTGATGACTGACATGGAAAAACTAATTACACAGCTGATGCAATTGCATGAGAAAGTTATTATAATATTCAACAGAAGCCTGTGACATTGGTCATTACAAAGAGGAAAAAGATGGAAGCCATACTCATCTAATCAAGTAACATATGACAATAAATTTCTATTCGAGGCATAGTTTTGCACTTCTACAGCTACACATAACTAATTAGGCAATCAGAAGTAGATTTCATTATGCAAAGTTACTCAACAATGTCCTGAAGTAGTACCTTAGTGACATTTACTGTATGCCCCAGCAATCATTTGCACGCCAGGAAGCAGAGTAGTGGAGAAAGAGGAAACTTTAATACTATATTTTGATTGGCTTTCCACAAGAAATGTTTTGAAGTCTGACTTGAGTTCCTGTAAGACTTGGGAAGAATCAACTGCTCTTCCCGGAGAAAAATGAAAATTAACTACTCAAACACAGATAACATTTAGGTTGCCTTATACTCTTCTTCAGACAGATACATAGTGAATGCTTTTCTACAGTTCAGACAGAAGACCTGCATAACCTGCACCCAACCCATACCACCTTAAATTATTAATACTAACACAGAATTTTTTAAATGAGTTTTGGTCTCCAGAGTACACTGCTGCTTCAAACACAAGCTTTCACAGGGGGTATAAGGTTAAAACATGGAAAATTAAGAGAGAATGTGTAAATCTAGGCACTTCATCTGAAATTAAATTGCTAGTCTGATCTCTCTGACAAAATTACTTAATTACCCACGAAAGAAACAGCTTGAGAAAGCTGATGGCCTTTAAAGAAAGCTTGTGTCCAGCCAACAGCAAGAGAAAAGGAAAATTAAAGATTAAAGTTGGTACCCATTTTATGCTAGATGTCTAGTAAATATTTTCAGGTATAATCAATTTGTCATACACATAGGAAATTCAATACACATGATTTTCTGTTTCTTCTGATTGAATATAAAAACAAAGCATAACTTACCATTTAATGCCATCCATAGCTACCCAAGAAAAGTAATATTATAACGCACTTTTACTATAATTTCTCTATCAGCTAATTTATTCAGATGAGTACGCTAAGACCACGACAACAGTTGGATTTGACTTCAGAGAAGCTAATGGAAAGGAACTAATTTTTATGACAATATATTGACAAAAGAACCCAAAAAGAAATACCTATTTCCAAAAAGGGAGAAAAGACTGGTATATCAATTAGTAAACCATCTCAATTTTATTTTCCTTTGTATTGCTCAAATTACTTTGACTGAAATGAAAATGTTCAAAAATGCTGTCACAGGCTAATATTATCCATTTGTTATGTGAACATTTGCCCAGTAGTGGGATGTGTTTTCTATAACTAGATGTCAAAGAGCTTGCAACTGACATTTATATGCCACCAATATGTTTCTTAAAATTGAGAAAACAAATACTACTAAGAGTAACTAAACCATACCACCTCCAGAAACACAGTCAGAAATCTAAACAGCTCTACCATACCACAACAGGTTTGCTTTCTTGTACGACCCTTTCCTCTCTCATTGAGCTTGTCAGGTAGAACCAGACCAGCAGCTACTGTGCTGCATCGAAGGGTGTGCATAAAGGTGTTTGCATTTATCTTCATACTCTCACAGTCCTAGAGTCAATGCATGCCAGTCTATCTAGCTGAGAATGTAAAGTGGGAAGGGAAAGAAAAAAGGTATAAACAGCTCTAGAGCACTCAAAGCTTTCTCTTGCTGGAGAAACCTGCAGACAGCTGGGAAGGTCTGTGACGGCACAGTGCTATAAAGCTATCTGGAAAGAGTACACTTGGGCCAGGGCTTCTTTAAAGTACTTATTGAATCAGATGTCTATCATCAGGCTGCTCTGTCTGTTGCGGAAAGGTTTGGGGATGCTTAAATGTGTTTACTGCTATTAATTTTGTTCTACCAGCAAACTGCTTGACTGCAGGATGTATACAACTGCAGTCTTTTGGGGAAATGGTCCTACACCTACTGTGTGCCTTTCATCTGCCCTTAAGCAGTCTGTATGCTGCAATGTTATATCCAGAGGAAGCTTTATTTCATTAGCATAACTCTTGTGATCTGTACACTGTCAGAGGTTCTTAGACAAAAATAACACTATAACAATCAGTCCAATAGCCAAAACTGCATCAAAAGCATTTAAAGAAAAATATTTCCCAGACGATTCAGAAGTGTTAACCTACTTATGACAATTCTCGATTATCTGATTCCGTGCCATTGGGTCCAGAAAAAAAACCCAACCAACCGAACAAATAAAAAAACCCCCAAAACCAAACAAACCACACAAAACCCCCAAACAACACACAAACCAAACTAAAAACCCACTACGTTAATTTTACAATTACAAATTATTTGTCAAATGCACATAACTGACAGAATTTCCCACTCTCTCTAGTCAGTGGTGATGTTACAAATGCAGAAATTATACTTCATGGGATAAAGTAATTGTATCTTAGGGCTAGAATATGGACCTGGTTTATTTGTTGACCTGCAAGAAATTCGGGAAGATCTGAAAAGGAGGGTAACACATAGCAGATTCCTACATAAGAACTTCAGGAACAATCTCTATTCTCTCTCCAGTACATAGAGTATCTCCAGCAGTGTAAACTTCATTTTGTGATTTCCAGGATTCATCCAATCAAAATACCACAAGCAATTAAAAACAGGGCTCTTTTATCCTGTAGGGAGAAAGAAGGGGAGGGGCTGTGACCTATTTTAATGGAATTCCAGCACGGTAGTGGAGTAAAAAAGCTTTCTGTAAGTCCCTAAGGAATATGTCCTACTACACATTCTCTAAGTTGATGACTGAAATACATGAAAAGTAATTCAGTTATTTGTTTTAATATTTCTTGCTTTAAAGAAATGGTTTGCTTCACCAGTATCTAAGTACACCAGAGTCTGGACATAAGTCAGAATTGCTCTGATAATCACAGCTGATGCACAGGGTTACAAACTACTGCCTGGACTGAGAGAAAATGTACAATTATACCTCACATTGATGTTAACAATAAAAGTAATTTAAAAAAAGCCAGTCCTGGGATGTTCACTTCAAACTGCTGCTGCAGTGCAGCATCTCCTCAGCTGTATAGCCACACCTGTTTGAAGGGCTGCATTAAAGTCATTCTGGCCCTAAAAAGTCAAAACAAAACTCTATTGATTCCCCCTTGTGAGTGGGAAAGTGAAAATTTTTCTTAATACTGAACTTAACACTTCTTTTCAGTGGTGTGGTTGGGTGAACCTACACAGCTGCCAGAAGTAATCAGAGATGGAAGGGAGAGGTCAATGTTGAGTGCAAGGCATGTTGTCAATCCAGTCTCAACATCACAAAAAGGGTACTCTTTTTAAGTTCTTCAAGAAAGACTCCACCAAATTTTTTTACAGTCTTACTATTTCTCTAGGGGCTTTTTATTCCATCGGCCAAAAATACTTACACGTATTTTCTAAGAAGATATTTATTTATATTCTCAATCACATTTCAATAAGCAGTTACCCAAATTAATCCTACAGTTTTTATGGCTCAGCACAATTCTTACATAATTGTTTATTCCTTTAATGGTAAAGGGTATTCTTGTTGCTGCTTTTGCTTTTCATAGTATGGGTATACTTTTCCACAGGTTATATTTTAAATTATTCCCCAAACTGATTAGTGGTAAAACTGTCCAGTTTTATTCAGATAATTGAAAGATTTTTAGAGAGAAGATATAAGTTTAATTAATCTTCCAAGTTAATTCCCATGATTCTTTTAATCTCAGATAATCAAAGCCTTAGCCTGTGCATTTCATAATATTCTGCAACAATTTTAGATATTATTTCCCTGTCTGACACATGAGAACATTCCTGGTAAAGGTGCATCTGTTGCTAGTCTTTTGCTGCCGACAGTTCCTGAAGTAAACTGTAGACCATTGACTGAAGGGTTTAAAGTAATCTCAAAACAATACAGAAACATTGATTTACAATTTAAATGGTTATTTTGCTTCATTTATTTCCTAACTGCTCGACAGCTCAGGGTCAAGCAGAGTCAATTAGGTGAACTAACCAAATATCAGCACTAAACAGTTTCTGCTGATTTCCCTGGGCTTCTCAGTATGACCCTCAGCTGCTCATCTCCAAAAGCCCATGAGAGCAGAACACAAAGTGCTTTTTAAGTATCTGCATTTCTGAATCAGACTCTTCAGATTTGTTCTAACACTTGTTTTTTAATCTTGTGCAGAGTTAATCTCCAATATTTTGCCATGATTTGACACATATCTGAACTTCCTATTGTGTATGCACCCTAGTAACATGCTCATCAGTGATATACCATTTTCAGACTGTTCTTAATATTGGTCCAAACCACAGGCTTCATACCTTTTCCAGATATACTCTTCCCACAAACTGTTAAGAGAGTTCAGGGGTTATTTGGATTCTTTCTAGAAAAAAACAGGCATAGAATTTCTGCCTTCCTCCTAGAATTTCTGGAAGTTTTGTTCTTTCTTATGCTGTATGCTTGCCTGGATCTCAAACTTGACGTGATACCACCTGTCCACTCCTGGAATCAATTTGAACTTGTATTCCTTTCTTTCAATAATCGTATCTTGAACTACCCTTATTCTTTTACTGAATCTGTCTCAGCCAAGTTCCAACTTCTTTACTAACAACCGCACTGATAATTTCAAACACTTAAAAACTATTAATTGGATTCAAAACTGCCTTTCGATTACAAAAAAATATTAATGTAATTTTTAAACCACAACATAGGATTCCTTTTTATTTTTCTCACAGTTTCTTCACTTTTACAGTACAAGCAGATCATTATTTGAAATTCTTCCTTCATATCAGATATTTCTTTTGCAGATGGAAGTTTTGGAGATTTTCACATAATCATATACCTCTAAAAGCAGATTTCAGAAATGAATATATACATTTTATGTATAAATTTTAAAAGCAGTGTTCTTACTATTGCCCCTATCCTTGTCACACCTAAAGTATCAGCTGTAATTCCTTAATTGTTTTATCTCATGCATTACTTTTGACCATCCCATATTGGCATTGAATGCTGTCAAACTGTAAGGAAGCACTATATGCTTTTAAAAAACCCCAGATTCTTAAGCTTACTTAAAAAAAAAAAAAAAGAAAAAACAAAAAGAAAGAACTGCATTTGACAGCCATATTTAGAAGACTGAAATTCTTAGGACAGAATTTAAGAGAAAAGCACTATTTGTGGGCGATCACAGTTGAGACGTAATAGTCTGTATTTCCAGTGGCAAATCTATCTACATAACATAACAAAAATCACATCTGAAAAACACATCTGATGCTAATATCTGCTATTCTAGGTTTAGTTAAAAGCATGTTCATTTCTCCAGTTGTAACACTCCTTTTTATGGGTTCTTAGCTTTCTGCAGAGTTTAACATTTTCAGAAGGTGCACTTGTGAACTGTAATAGTCCCACAGCAGCCATTACAGCTGTCAGAGACATAAGCACTGTTAAAGTCTACACAAGTATTTACAGACTAGAACTGAAAAGACTTCAAAGTTGTCACTATAGTCTATAGGACAAACAAGAAATTTCCTGAAAACTAAAGTGTCTCTAATACTGTGGAGTTGCTTAGTTCATAAAACTAAAATATTTTCCTTTTTTAGGTTAATATTCTAATAACTGTCCTACTAGCCTCTCCAAACACTGAAAGAGAACAGTGAGGAAGTTGGGAAAGATGCTGTGCCACAGAGAATCATACATAATCTGCCTTCTCTGTGGCTTCAGGGATATGCTGCTTATTGTGATCAAACTGACAATTTAATATTCCAGGTTTAAGAAATTAGATTGCCTTCATAGAAACACAAGTCACAATTTCAGCTAGACCCATTCACAGATGATAGGAAATTAGTTCCACATCACATTTACATTTTCATGTATGACTACGACATTTACACACAGACATTAAAGACAGAAAGTTCAACACGAGCAAAATCAAATATTATTATCATTGGCAAGAAATGGTAAATGTGAGCTATCAGCAGAATTGAAAACACCTTCTCAAGATCTCCTATAAGAGAATACTCATTGCCAAGAAAAATGTCACAAGCCAGAATATAGTTTAAAACTTTAGTCTAATTATTGTAACAAAAACATTTATTTTAGTTTATTCTGCTTTATTATAGGAGACAAAAAAATACATTGGATATTTTATCCTTCTACTGTTCCAGTTAATAAAACAGAAGGGTTTAGTATGATATTTGTGTTGTAAATCCACATCCAGAAATATCTGGAACTATCCAATAAAATAACCATCTAAAAATGTTTGAATAAACAGCTTTTTGGAACAGGACTACACCTCTTTGTTCAAAGCTAGCTTCAGAAATCCTAAAATTGCTAAGCAGCACAAACCAAACCCTGTCCTTTAGTGCAATCACAGAAAGCCACAGAGGGTGTACATTTGCTGTAAAGAGTAGGTATAGGAAGGCAAAATATGACACTGTAAGAACTGATTCTAAATTACCTATATTTTTACTCCAGATCTTATACTTACCATATGATAACCTCAGGGAGTCATAATCTTTCTGATGTTTCACAGTGCCTCATACAAATCAGTGTGTAATAGCATGTAACAAGTCTATTCATACATACATACATATTATTTTAACAATGAATAATAATAATAATATAAATGTAGTTATAGTATACATGGTCATGATGATAGGATTAAAATTAAGAAATGCTGAAGAGAGTTTTTACAATCATAACCTGACCAACAATGTTTTCTCATTTTCAACATGAAGGGACAATATATATCTATAATTTATATTTTTTTTTAATTTGACTTCAAAATAGTATGGTTTTTGAAAGCTAGTTTCAAAAGCATAGGTCTCTCATGTATTTAGTAAGTAAGTTTTAATCAGCCCCTTGATCCAGGCAAAGGCATGATTGCTTAAGTATTAGCATTTTTGACTGGATAAAGACCATGCTGAACAGTAAATGCAGTGTTGATGCTCTACTATATTATGAAGTGAAACACAGCTCAAATAAATGAGCAGTTAAAATGTTTTAATGTTTCAAACAACTGTTTAAAGATTGTGAGTTTAATTCAAAAATTATATTCTTTCATTTTGACAGTCTGTATCACATAAGTTGGACAAGTTAAAGGTTTTTTCCAGTCTATAACAAATATAATGACATATTTAGAGAACATTATTTCAGAATACCTGGTCCCAATGCATATTGCAACATGAGCATCAAGGTCACCTATTTAATGGCACAATAAATGAGGTAGGTAGCAGATCAATGATCTTTAATAAAATATTGCTATGGTAGACAATGGTTTTTATTTTATAGTCTGGCAAAAATTAACCAATATAAGGTAAAATTCAGTCAAACTACTGATAAACTACTTTTTTAAAAAGGATAACTTTAAAAAGGATAACACTTTTAGCCAATTTATTTCAGTTTATTACTACGCTCTACAAATTGTTTATACAGTGCAAAACATAAACCAGTTGAAAAATATTATGAGGTGATTTACAGCATGTCTTTTAATTTTGATATCATGGAAATAAGAAAATGCTTTAAATAAAGTGACTTGGCAGTTATATAATAGCTCATGCACTTGGCATTACCACGCTAATTGGTGTAATAGTCTTATTCATTATCTGCTACAGCCATACACATTGGTATTAGAAAAAAGCCAGTAGCTGTTAGAATAGGTCAGATCTACACCTCTAGATCTATAGAACTCCAAAAGGAGTCAAATAATCTGTGAACAGACAAAACTAAAATCAATAAAGCCAAAAACCCCAGTGGAGAAGAATTAATTTTACTCCCTTCATAACTTTCATTTGCTAGTTCAAGAAGCATTTCAGGTCAATTATATTAATAGTAACTGGTTGAGTGAAGAGATGCTAATGATGATCCAGAGCTAATTAGCATAGCTATTTTCACTCCATCTTCTACAAAGAGAAAGGCAGAACATAGACACTGTTTTTATCTGTTTCAAACCCATAGTTGCTCAAATCTGGACACTTAGACACAAGAAATATAACTTGGAACCATGCGCATTCATAAGCATGAAAAACCTATATCTATGTGTCTTCCAATTGAAGCATGAAATTGAATTGCTTCAAATAAAACAACTCCTGATGCATGTTTTAATGAGGCTTATTGCAAGTGTTGCATCTCTTCACCTTGCCTACATATCTGATTATTACAAGGAGTATACGTTACCGTGTAATTAAGCAGCAGTCGTGAATGATGCTGTCCTCCACAAATATGCCACTCTCTTCATCTGTTTCCATCAGGTGACCAGCATGGTACCAATGTACTTGGGTGGTATTGTCAACATACGTCGCAGTACACTGAAATGGTAAGCGGTCTCCAAGGAAAACCACTTGTCTTTGTGATGGGATCAGCTCAAAAAGAGGAAGTTCCAGAGGCCCAGCTGCAGGGAAAACAAAACAAAACAAACAGGAAAAAAACCCCTCACAATTAATTCCTCCCATGAATACTGCAAAATAATTGTATACAGTTTTAGCTTCCTAGATCTTAACATTACAACACTAATCTAAAAGACATGCCCACAAACTTAAGTCTGATAATGTCCTGAATTCTAGAGACCACATTTCCTTCATTGGTGTGAGTCCAGATAATTACAGGATTACTAGAATAGCTACAGAAAATGGGCTGCACAGAACAGTTCACAGAATGAGTGAGGCTGGAAGTGATCCCTTGAGATGCTCCAGTCTAGCTCCTACTCAAAGCAAGTATGCTTTATTACAGAAAAAAACAAATTAAACCAAACCAACAACAACAACAAAACCCAAAAACAAAACCACAATCTTCCAATTAAACAACAAATACAGCTACTAACAGGTACAGTTAACATTTATAAGACCAGTTCACTGTCAGTGGATGAAACTCCCACTGTGCTCCAGAATAAAATTTACTCACTCTAGAACCTAAAGAATCTCATATGCCTAGGATTTGTATAACAATAAGGCTAACAACAAAAGTTAAACTTTCCCCCAAAGTTCAACTGTCCCTATGATTTCTCATTTCCCTGTCCCTCCTTCCTTTTGCCTCTTCCATAAGTTGTCTTTACTCTCTAGATATTTACTCAACATTAAATATTTCTCTAAATAGCTCCTTCTGCTTTTTAGTAGTGGAGTGAATTTCAACATCTCTATTTTATGAATTTTGTCTCTTCTCTCTTTCCCCAGGAAATACCCTAATAATAAGAATATTGCATGTTCTTATTCTAAGCCAAATTTTACAAAAAACAGCTGCCATCAGCACATACCCAAATGCCTAAACACAACTGAAAAATAAATAGTGTTTTAAATTTGGAAGTCATATGCATTTTTGGGACTGCTGAAAGTCTGCTAGTTTCATAGATTTGACAGTGATTGAAGGGTATATCCTTCAATCCTACAGTGTCTGTAGAGACTGAATCTCTAGACAGTATTTGTTTTCTTCCATTTTTGTTTCTAAATCCTGAATCTGCCTTAACACAATTTCTGTAAAATATTTTCTATACATCATGAGATTAATGCTAATTCTTTCAACCAGTAGCAGAACACTGAAAAGCAGCATTTTAGGAAAGGTAATTGAAACAAAGGCTCTGCATCTAAAGAAAGACCATCTCCCACGGGATAATAGGAAAACATTTTCTATTTTCCTGATACAGTCTCCTTAGGCAAGAGAAAATTACTACCTCTGATACTTTGCTATCATTGCACAAAATTCCAAAGGCAATAAAAATACTAAAGACATGTCACTAATATGTGATTGATGAACAAACTACCATGAACATCTTGCACAATAATTCCTAAAATACAACCTTTTCACCTCAGTCTATGATGCCAAAACAATTGACTGAGCCTGGGTCACTTTATAACTTCGTTACTGCAATCTCATCTGAGACACAATGCCTACAGTCTTGCACCTTGGAAATCTTTTTACTTTGATGATAAAATTAATTTTTTAAACTAGATCATCTTCTGCCTTATTTTTCTTCTGTTTTCATTTAAAGGCCTCTCATCATTACTATCTATCCAGCCTACAGGGCTGTCAGTTGAAAGGTCACCCTTCCACATTTGCACTCCTAGAAACTATCTCAAACATCTATTTTTCTGAAGTACTTTAACTTTTTTTTCCATTTCACTGCTCACCATTTTATCTTCCTTAAACTTTCTCCTCAAAATCCTCTATTGCCCATGATAAATACAGATGAACTTAACCATGCTTAACCAGATTGCAAGCCATAACCACTGGTTCTACAATTGCTAAAATTTATGGACAACCAACAGTGTTCTTTCTTCTTACTGAGCATCCCACCCTAACACGCTTCTTTATGTCATTCACATGTCGTCTTTGGAACACTCAAACTGGGAGAAGCTGCATTTAAAAACCTAGCTTTGGGCCCTCAATACTATTGTGGAATTTGAATGTTAAATACTACATTCATCACCTGCTTTGAATGAACAGTGAGAGAGATCACTTCTACTTTTTTACAGAGTAAGAATGCTGGCCAGCATAATACACAGGATTTGTACATGAGTGAATATGTGATATCGCTGTCTGGGAGAGGCACACAGAGGAATAAGGGGCTAGCTGCTATCTACTGAAATGGTGTAAGTCTCCTGTGACTATAAAGGGCAGGCTTCAGGTATCACTCCTTACTTGTGTATACATCGTGTAGTTGGTCTTTTGACTGAGCCTACTATTTGTGGAGATGGATGTGTTACTAAAAATTCCTTGAAACACACCTAGTATTTCTACATGATCTTTGGCTTCTAACTAAAAGAACAGAAAGCACACCAGATTAATACTTCATTCACAACAGCTGCAGGCTAGGCCTCTGTCTAGAGGCTTTTACTAGAAGACCAGGACAACCTCTCTCTCCAAAGGGTTGCAATCTTTGTGTTGCATTAAAAAGTCAATTATGGAGTATAAAGAAAAGTTATAGTGTGGAATTTAACCATAAATGAACTAAATGATTATGAAAATGGAGTCCAGAAAAGTTAAACATACTGTCCCAAGTACAAAAGAAACACATACTACTCTCAGAAATAAAATATTTTTCATGAATACAGTAATTTTTAACCGAGGATAGTGTATCTTGTCAAAGGTTTTTGCTCAGGCACTGAGTGACACATTGTGCTATGAGGCTATGAAGTAGTAGGAGTGTGAACTATGGTATCAATATTTCTCAAGTCAAGCTAAACAACTTTCCTGGCACAGGGATGCAGGGTAACACTATCACTTTGAATTTATCTCTGCCTTTAGAGCTGGTCTCTAGGCTCCCCTGCTATCACTTCTGTTGCTCAGCCTTGAGGACCACCAAACCCAGAAATGTAGTCAGAATGATGCGTTCTGTGCAGATTTGTCAATTAATGCTCAGAAGTAAATGAATTTCTTTTAACTACAGCATATCAAAAAAAAGAGAAAATGATCCTCTGACTGACATCAGTCATATCAACAACCTATTCATTTTCTTTTTCTTTGCAAATCCTTCCAAGTGCCAACAAAGATGCGAAGTGAATGAAACATACCTTTGATTTACCACTAGAATGGGATATCCTAGCTGGTAAATGACCAGCTGAACCTTTCACGATGTACATATCTGGGCTGGCCAAACTGGCAATGCTAAAAACTCATTATCAAAATGAAACTAGTAAAATTCCTATTAATTATGACATATGCAGAGCAAGGAAGGTACACAAGTATGTCTACAAAACATCTGCTTTTAATTTGTGTGATGTCTACGAAAAAACTGATTACCAGAGCTAATCTTCAGTTGTCTTCCAGGGATAATCATGGTTTAAATGACTGAGGCTGATTTTATTCTGCAATTATTACTCATGCAAAAGTTCCAGTGGATTTCAGTGACACAGCTCACAGATATAAGGATTAACTGCATCAATAAGAGTTTCAGGATTAGGGCCAATACACTTTATCCTGAATGTCTATAAAATGATTGTATAGTTCCATCTGCATCAGCTGGAAACGCTTATTTTAAATCCATAATCCAAAAATCCTTCAAATTCAGAATAAAAATAAAAGTATTACTAATGCTGTACACACATTTTCGAGTTTGACTTTGAGAATAAAATAAGAAGTAAGATTTAAGAAATTCTGAAAGTATTTGGAATGATTTTGGCACTGACTTGACAGCACTTGAAATATAACAGCTCTGGTAAAGAGAAATTTTCTTTGATTATGTGATTACTGTAAACCAAATAAACATATATAATCTCTGATGCTCATATATATAGAGAGAGTGTGTACATATGGCAGATACAACAGTCTCATAATAACAAAAATAACGTAAAGTTTATTACTGTATCCTCAAAGCTGAGGGACTTAGGGGGATTTTATTTATTTAATTTTTACACATGTGAAAAGTATTCCAAGATTCTCCTTCCAAGACAATCTTCTCTGCTGCTCTCATGTTTGAGCCAGCAGCACCATATACAAATGAGAGGTGTGACTGTCCCATAAGCATTTAGATCAGGGGCTGCTGAAGTGTTTTACAGTCTTTACCTGTCTTGTCTCTCTAGTCAGACCTAAACCATGATTGCGGCAGAGCACCACAGGAATCACTGATTGCAGCATGAATCTAAAGGTCTAACCTGTTATTACAGTAATTACATCTTTTTCTTTCATTTCTCAGCAGAAAAAGGTTTTGTTGACTGAAGGCCAGGTTCTTTATGCAGTCCATTCTGGTATTGCAGATTAGCTCTAGACTAGAATACTGAGGACATATGGAGGAGGAATCCGTTTACGCTGAATTAGAATACCACTTAAGACTCCTCAGAGAAGTATATCCATGCACATTTTAATGTACGCAGTGCCCCAAAGTGTAATTAAAGTTGAAAAAGAAAATAGAAATTATTTCAATAACCATGAGCTAAAACAGAAAAACAGCCAGGTACACTATAGCTCTAAGGAAATGTTCCAATGCATATGCCCTTAATACCTTTACAAAGCAATTTATCGGACACACATACACACACAATAAATACTTTCTGCCTTTTTCATTACAATTCAGTTCTTGAGATTTTAAAAACAGTTCAATTTTCCTTCTAATTCTGGTCTTTCTTTTTGTTTACTGTTTTAAAAGATGCAAAGGAGAAGAATGTGAAGGAAATACTGCTGTCACTGAACATATATGGAATACAAATGTTTGTAAAAGGCATAATATACCATGCATCTCTAACCTGTATTTTAGCTACATTTTAAATATAATATCATCACATTTAAAGAGTATGGACTTAATAATGAGTGGTCACAAAAGCTAGCCGATGCAATACATTTGTCTGAACAATAGAGAAGGTTGGCTAGCTATTGGCCAAGATGACCAGCACAAGATATTGGAGACATGCTCAGAGAAAAATGAAAATACATCCTACCTTCAGCCAAACTTGTTGCATTTTCTCCTGCATAACATATAACCCGGGCAGCACAACCCTCTATATCTAAATAGCTACTAAGTGCATAGTCCTGATTACCACACTAGAGCATTCTGCTGTTCAGTTTACCAGAGACACAGCTTTCTACTGTATGCTTTCTGGCTCTCATTAGCTGGCTTTGTTTGATACTCGCAGCTTTTGCACAGCCAGAAAGGAAAATCCACAGGTTTCTCTAGGTTGCCCATGCACCAGTGCAGTATTACAGTTCGCATGTCTCAGGATACACCATTGACTTCTGCCTCTTAGTAGAAAATTCAGTTTGCTACATTGCACCACAAGCTCTTGGGACAGAAAAAAGACAGAGGTTGGCATTTTGCTTCTTGTTACTCATTTGATTTATTGTATTGCCAAGGGGCTTTTTATTTGAACTGAGTGTGCCTACAGAGTGCAGCACATCCTGCTGACAAAAGTGTGAGTTAGAGCTCTAATATTTGTATACAGTCTCAGTGGAAAAGACATGTGCATGGAAAGCACAGTGGGGGGTAAGCTGGAAGTGAGGACAAAGGAAAAAAACTGTTCCAATAAAAAGGACAGACAAAAATGAGGAAAAACAAATCGAAAAAGATTAGGTAAAATCTGAATTGCTGACACAGCAAATTATATCTGTTGATATTTACTGAATGGAACTGAAGAAAAGAGAGTGATCTGAATTGCTCTGAAGGCAGTTCTGCCAGGGGAGGTGCCAGCACACCAATGTCAATTTTTGTATTGCAAAATTTGCTGACAATTCCAAAAGGTTTGGCGCAGAAGGTCACAGACAGTGCCATGTGCCAAGGAAGTCAAGAATGAACACAGAACTGGAGCCAAGCTTCAGATTTAATAAAAGCTTTGCCTGGCTCTAATTTTAACATAATAGCAAGCAAATACAGATGTCAACATGTATTAAACACATCAAAATAAGTTAAGTCTTTTGGGCTTGGGACAAGAAAGCTTTGTATCATATTCATTTACCACTCACTGCAGAAGTAGAGCTTCTGTTTGTGTAATAGCTTCTTATTTCCACCAACTTCACGACGCTGGCAGGGCAAGGCACATTCCACGCCATTTCATCAGTCCCTTTCATTCTCACACATGCCTTTCAGACAGGAACATAAACTAGATGTATTTTTTTGCAGCATCTCATAATTAAATCACAGGTTTATGTTTACTTTGTAATGCTAAGTGCTACACTGAAATGGTAGCTACTAACCAAAGAGCAAGACTGTAAGACATGTATATTGTTCTACTTTATGTTACAAGTTTTGTATTATGTTTTACTCCTGCAAACTTCTGTAAAGCCATCAAAGCTGAGAAAAAGAGAGAGAAAGGGTGTATGTCTCATGAGCAGGCATGGCAGAGTCAGTGGAGTGAGGTACTGATAAGAATGTAGATGCTACTGCAGGGAGCTGAACAGAAGTAGCAATCCCAGGATTGCTACTCACTCAGGAGTGAGTTGGAAGTATGGTGAGCCCAGACTGTCACAGTCCACTGCTACTTGTGCTTCACTTATCTGGGTTAGCCACCCTCACAGATACACTCCATATCTACAAAACAGAAGATTAAAGTCAGTGCAGTTATGGCAAGAAGAGCTACAATCATAGCTTTGGATGACAGCCTCACTGAGAAGCACTTGAATTCTGTAACTTTTCAGATCTACTTAATTAAAATAAGTTACACTTGTGTAGAAACTAAGGAAAGCTGAGCTGGAAAAAGTACAACTTATATCTAGTCACTTTTAGCAAATCCAGCTCATACAGGTTTCAGACAGCCCTCAGCAGGTGGATAAGTCTAGCCATGACAGAGTTATTTAACTTCTCCTTCTCTACAGCAGTTTCCTCCAGATTTCTAAACCTCTGTGAAAAGAAATTATCAGTTTTACACTGAATCCAGGCAATGTTGTGTCCATTACAACCATTTTAAGTGAGGGAGCAGTGGAAAAACACTTTCTTATTTACTGATGATAGAAATTATTTACTTGGTAGGAAAGTAGAGGCAGAGAAATACAGAAGTAGCAGGTTTCACTTAATAGCATTTAACGTAAATGCCAAATATCATAACATTAATTTTTAAAATGGAAAAGCTACTTGAAAAATTTCCACAATAGGAAATTCAAGATTTCATTCCAGTTAATCAATTAATCAAAAATATTGCCTGCATGCTGGCAAAATAAAACCCACATCTCGTACTGGCACTTCTAGCAGCAATGTAAAAGAATGGGAAAAGAGTTTTTTAATCACTGATTTATTATCAAATAAAACTGCTGCCAGCTTTCAATTTCTTCTTTTAAAATTGTCCCAGAAGTCTACTTTATAAGCTGGGGAGCATGTGATTCTTTGCCTCATCCTGAAACTTGAAGACCATGACATATTGACAGCTATGGTATTGGAAGATTCATCAACACAAATTCCTTCACTGGCAAGAGTCAGAAGCCATTGCTAGAAAGTAAATTATGATTACTCAAATTATCCTTATGGCAAGCAAGCCGGCAGGGTCATGACTATGCACATTCAGTTTGCAGTTAATAAAAATGGCTTAGTAGCAAGGATAAAGCACCTAGCTCTACAAAATAAATTGATTAGAATCATAGAATGGTGCGGGTTGAAAAGGAACTAAAGATCATCTAGTTTTAACCCCCCTGCTGTTGGGGGGTTGCCAGCCACTAGAGCAGGCTGTACAGGGCCCCATCCAGCCTGGCCTTGGATGCCTCCAAGGATGGGGCATCCACAGCTTCTCTGGGCAACCTGTTCCAGTGCCTCACCACCCTCGGAGGGAAAAATTTCCTCCTAATATCTAACCTAAGTCTCGCCTTTCTTAGTTTAAAACCATTCCCCTTCATCCTGTCACTATCAACCCCTGTAAATAGCAGCTCCCCCTCCTGTTTATAGGCTCCCTTTCAAGTATTGGAAGGCCCCAATGAGATCTTCCCAGAGCCTTCTCCTCTCCAAGCTAAACAAGCCCAGTTTCCTCAACCTTTCCTCACAGGACAGGTGCTCCAGCCTTCTGATCATCCTTGTGGCCCTCCCCTGGACCTGTTCCAAGAGCTCCACATCTTTCTTGTGCTGGGGACCCCAGGCCTGGACACAGTACTCCAGATGGGGTCTCACAAGAGCCAAGCAGAGGGGCACAATCACCTCCCTCTCCCTGCTGGCCACCCCTTTTTTAATGCAGCCCAGGACATAGTTGGCCTTCCAGGCTGCAAGAGCACGCTGCTGGCTCACATCCAGCTTCTCATCCACCAGGACCCCCAAGTCCTTCTCCACAGGGCTGCTCTCAAGGAGTTCTTCTCCCAGTCTATACAGGTACCTGGGATTGCCCCCGCCCAAGTGCAACACCTTGTACTTGGCCTTGTGGAACCTCATTAGCTTCTCATGAGCCCACTTCTCCAGCCTGTCCGGGTCCCTCTGGATGGCATCCCTTCCCTCTATTGTATCGACTGCACCACTCAGCTTGGTGTCGTCTGCAAACCTGCTGAGGGTGCACTCAATTCCCTCATCTATGTCGTTGATAAAGATGTTGAAGAGCACCGGTCTCCATACCCTTGAGGGACACCACTTGTGACTAGCCTCCACCCAGACATAGAGCCATTGATCACAAGCCTTTGTCTGTGACCAGCCAACCAATTCTTTATCCATTGAACAGTCCATCGTTCAAATCCATGTCTCTCCAATTTAGAGAGAAGGATGTGGTGGGGGACCATGTCAAAGGATTTGCATAAGTCCAGGTAAATTACATCCATCGCCCTTCCTTTGTCCACCGATGCTGTCACTCCATTAAAGAAGGCCACCAGATTGGTCAGGCATGATCTGCCTTTGGTGAAGCCATGTTGGCTATCTTGGATCACCTCTTGGTCTCGTGTATGTCTTAACATGGTTTCAAGGAGGATCTACTCCATGATCTTTCCAGGCACAGAGGTGAGGCTCACTGGCCTGTAGTACCCCGGGTCTACTTTTCTCCCTTAAAAATAGGAGTAATGTTTCCCTTTTTCCAGTCACCGGGGACTTCACCCGACAGCCATGGTTTTTCAAATATGATGGAGAGTGGCTCAGCAACCACACCAGACAGGTCTTTCAGAACCCTGGGATGCACATCATCTGTCTCCAAAGACTTATATACATGCAGTAACACGAGGCGGTCTCAGACTTGTTCTGCTGTTACATTGAATGGGATTCCACTTATCTCACCCTTACCTAGAGGTTCAGGGTCCTGACAGACATGGGAAGCCTGACCACCAGTGAAGACTGAGGCAAAGTACTTACTGAGTACCTCAGCTTTTGCCATGTCTGAGGAAGCCAGTTCTCCTTTCTCATTTATCAGAGGGGGAATATTCTCCTTGGCCTGTCTCCTGCCTATGTATCTGCAGAACCCCTTCTTGTTATTTTTCACATCCCTCGCCAAGTTCAACTCCATCTGTGCCTTGGCTTTCGTGATCCTATCTCTACACATCTGGACAACACCCCTCTATTCTTCCCAGGCTACACAACCCTACTTCCACTTCCTGTACATTTCCTTCTTTTCCTTCAGTTTGAGCTGCAGCTCCTTGCTCAGCCATGCTGGTCATCTGCCTCCTTTGCTTGATTTCTTCTGCTGGGGGATGGAGAGCTCTTGCACTCTCAGAAGGGTGTCGAAGGTTTATCTATCTGGGAAATGCAGTGGTAGTACTCATCTTTCCAAAACTTAAGCATCACTAGCCACCTTCTTTCTACTTTTCATATAATTACTATGCACTTAGACCAAGGAACCATGGCAGCAGGAAGGTCTCAAGAGTGGCAATGATTGCCCCTAATTGCCCAGAGTGCAGCAGGCTGTATGACTAGGCATTTGCAAGAATACCAAACAAAAAGGAAATGTAAAAGTCATAAAAGACACTGAACAAGTAATGGTTCTGTTGAAGTAAGAACTCATCCCAGTCATTAGTGATAGGACAAGAAGAAATGGCCTCAAGTTGCACCAGGGGAGGTTTAGGCTAGATATTAGAAAAAATTTCTTCACTGAAAGAGTGATCAGGCATTGGAACAGGCTGCCCAGGGAAGTGGTGGAGTCACCATCCCTGGAGGTGTCCAAGAAACGTGTAGTTGTAATGCTTAGGGACATGGTTTAGTGAGTTAGGCAGTGTGGGTTGATGGTTGGACTTGATGATCTTTGAGGTCTTTTCCAACCTTAACAATTCTATGATTCTATGATTATACAAATTTTTTCCATTCCAAACTCCTCTCAGTCCAGCTGACAGTGTCAGAAACCACAGATCTCTACATTCATTTTCATACATATATTAAAGAAAGTGCTGTATGATTAAATGTGCTATAAAAATGTGAAATATCACTGGTACACTCCACTTAATTAGAGAAGAGGATGTTAGGATGGAGGCTTTATAAGGAATTTTCCCATGAGAACAATTAAGATTAATTGCAACAAACTGTAATCAGTGCTCCCTACTGGACAATATTAACATAGGTTTGGAAAAGAAGCTTATATAATCTTATCAAGGAATTAACAGTTTAAAAATTAACCCTAGTCATTTAATGTACAAATGACCACGTTAAGAATAAAGAATATATCTTCTGGGATACTCCGTGGGCCTTAGTCAAGGCAGGCTGTTTTACCATCCTCTACTCACAAGTAACCAGCTTTTAGAGACGGACAGTCAAGTCTCCAAGGGCAGAAGTTTTGAAGATTAAAGAAGCTTCATTTCACTGATATTCTCCTTAGTACATCTTAGGTACGTTATCCTTTAGTTATTTTGCATGTTTTTTGGAACAAGCAGACAAAGACAGCGTAGAAAATCAGACAAAACTGTATATTAAAAACTGTTGATGTAGTTTAAGAGTAAGTTATGGGAATAGAAACAAATTGGGTACATTTCCAGAATATAAACCAGTGAAAAGTTCTGTTGAACTATGTTTTCACATGTGAGTACAGATGCAAGAAAATACATGGCAGTAAAACTTTGTCCTTTAAGTTTCTCAAGTGACCATTTTAATACCTCCATTATTTCATAAGTTTTAAATGTTATTAATTTTGTGCCCCCAACCTTGCAGCAGTGTTTTAAATTACAACTAAAGAAATTAGATAGTAATGTTTTAATATTAATATAGAGCACCATATTCCTTTTTTTCCCAGCTTGATATTGACAATATTAGGATGAGAAATATAGAATTTGGAACCGAAAAGTTCGAGCATTTTTGTTTTCATACTACCAAATGGTTAGCTATTGAAAACTTTGATATTTCAAATGAGCCACTTAGCTCTGACACAAAATTAACCTACCATGCCCATCTTTGAAAAATCCAAAATGTATAGTTACATTATTTGATTTATAGACATTCTGTTATTATCCATATTTTGTTATTAAAGAAAATCCTGAATTGCTAATATTGTAAAATAGAAACAATTGCAAGGGGATTTAACTACAGATGGTTGTATCACTACCCATATCTTGCAAAACCTAATCCTGTGAAAGGCTATTAACGGGAATATTGCTATTTCAATATAATTAGACCTATTCATATGATTAGGTACTCCCTGAGAACTGGAGCTGAAGCCTTGATCCCACATATTCGTGAAGACAATGCTCTGCATGAATTCAGCAGGCTATCTGTAGGCTGCCAAGAAATTGCAGGACTGGAATCTAAATCTGGATAATTAATCCATCATTCTTTGTACTTGAGATTCTGAGCTTAGTCAGTTACTACATACTGAAAAAACCCCCACAGTTCAATATTTACATTGTGTTAATGTAGTAAGAATGACTTGTAAATGAAGAAAGAAATGGTTGAAACAATAATCTCAAACCCATTCCTAAATTTAAGTAAATAACAAATGAGACCAAAAAAATGTTGTTTGTACTATGAGAGAAATAAATGAATAAAAAAATGTTCCTTGCTAACTTTGATCCAGTATTTGTTATTGCAATATACTTCAAGTTGGAAAGAAAACTTTTTAGATTAACATATGTGCAGATGTAGAAAATTATAATTTTAAGACTAGAAAGGCAATGTAGATAATTAATTTTTGTCACCATATGAAAAAAGAAACTTCAGATCTCATTTATCACCCAATATCTCTAGCACAAAATATTTGACAGTATTCTTAAAAGCTGATGCAGAATGAAGCTGAATGGATTCAGTTGATTTCAGTCTTAAATTTAATTGTTGAATCATCTCTTTTCAAAGATAGACTTTCCCAATACCGATCTATTTTTTTAATATATATATGTCATTTTAAAAGTACGTATTTCTTGCAAAAATCTTACTATTGCATAGTGGAAACAGACTTACTCTGCTATGGATGAAGGGAACATGACGTGCAAGCACATCAGGTAAAATTATAAGGACATTTCAACATATCTAGCATCTAAAACATCACTATTCCACCGTTGCTGAAAAAGCCATACTGTATTTTAAGAATATATGTCAAGGAAAAAAAAGGCTGCTCCAGAAAATGAAAGTACTTTATACAGGAAGTAGAGAAAAGAAAATGTTCTCTTTTTTCCCCAATGGTATTACTGTAATTGATATAAAATATCTTAAATGTTCTGAATTTTTGTGGTATTCTAGGCAAGATGGCAAAAAAAAAAATTCAAATAGACTAAGGAGCTGCATGTGGCCCAAGAGAAACATGCCTTAATGTTCTGTTCATATTTAAGTATGAGAATTGAAGATTAGAAAATGTGAGAGTAGGTAAGGATGAAAAACCTTCATACCTTTCTGTGTAAGAAATTAAATCTTAAAATGGTCAAGAAATCTCTAAGAACACAAGCAGAAAGAGTGCATAAATTATATAAATGTGCTCTCTTCATTTTTTTGCTTTGCATCAGTTTCAGTAGGAACAGGTACAGAGCACCAGAGCAGAAAGTGCTTACTTTAACCTGACTCTGCTCCTTTAGAGGATGAGTACTCTGTTTCTCAGTGAGGTGAGGCAAACTGCAAAAGACAAGATGGTGGTTAAGTACAAACAATTCCCTTACACATATATTCCCTCCCTCCCAATACACTATTGAATTATTCTATTAAACATTTAATGAATTGTATTGCTGAATACAGAAGCAAGAAAAAGATCTATCCCTTTGAGTTGTATCTTTCCCTTTGAAGTAAAGGAAGGAGTCCATTATATCAAAAAAAAAGTATATTTCAGTAATATTTTATGAGTCACAAGTTGCTAATTTCACTCATGAGCTAGCACTTTAAACTAAGGTAGTTTACAGAATTCAGAGAGTGAGTAATAATCCAAATACTGTCGGGCACTCAAAACGTGTAGCTGTTATCTTACATGCTTTCTCACCTCCATTTTCAGTAGGATGGATTTTTGTTCTTTAGTGTTAAAACTTTCCTCAGTAGACAGCCCCCTAAGGCATGCTAGAAACCTACTCATACAGATCTTACACAGCTAAAACTCCAGCAATGTATTTTGAGTACTGCTTTCCTGTCATAGAATCATAGAATGATTAGGGTTGGAAGGGACCTTAAAGATCATCAAGTTCCAACCTCCCTGCCATGGGCAGGGACACCTCCCACTAGACCAGGTTGCCCAAAGCCACATCCAGCCTGGCCTTGAACACTTCCAGGGATGGGGCATCCACAACTTCCCTGGGCAACCTGTTCCAGT
>WKFP01013882.1:110458-127117 GCA_011057875.1 Pterocles orientalis
TTTGATCCTGACCCACAGGCTCTCTGTTGGCTCCTCATCTGCCCCCAGATGGAGCTCCACACACTCCAGCTGGTCTTTGACATAGAGGGCAACACCCCCTCCTCGCCTCCCCTGCCTGTCCTTCCTAAAGAGCCTGTATCCCTGCATTCCAACACTCCAGTCATAGGATCCATCCCACCATGTCTCCGTAATGCCCATAAGATCATAAGATCATAACCCCGTAGGCGTGCATCCACTGTCATCCATAGTGAAAGTCCTAACTGACTATTAAAACTACGAGTAAATTATGAACCAACCCAAACAACTGCTCACTACAAGTTTGATGTAAACAGTCAGAATTCTATTCACTACAACCAATGGGCACACTACCCATTTATAGTATTTTCAAAATAACATACTGTTACAACTCCTCTAAGCCAGGTAAAATACATCACAGTTGATTCTCATGTGAAACACCCAGAGCAACAACAGAATTCAAAACCAACTTCTGGATACTAAAAGCCTCTGAAAAACAGCCTCCTGAGCCTAGGGATGCCACCCGACACCCTGCGAGGCGGGGGGTAGATTACGTCGCTCAGACACTACATAAGAACAAACGCTATCTCAGCCATGTAAAAAAAGAATGAAAAATTACTTAGCTGAGATATTTTGTTTGCCATTACTTTCTGTTTTGCAAGTTCCATTTCCACCATATTTTCCCCTGAGACTACATCTTAAAATGAATGTATCTCACAATTGAGTTTATATCTGTTTCCTTACTCTGGAAGTTTCTTGACTGAGGATGGTATACAAAGAACATGCACTAATATGAGCTTTGCTAATTGTGTCTCTTTGTCCTTGTCGGTTGTAATTATTGCAATGACATGGGTTTTTCAGAGGTGTTCACAATAAAGCTGTACAAATAATGTCGTATCTTAGAACTTCTTTTTGCTCTTGCCCTACAGTCCTGTGTTGAAGCAGTTCAACATGCAAGGAGATTTTCCCACATTCAGTGCAACACAGCAAATAAGGAAGTGGGAAATAGAAAAACTTGGTGCAGAAGCATAATAAAGATACAAGCAACTGAATTCTTTCTTCTAAAAAAAAGACTTGTGAACAGCTTTCCACCAACATAGCGAGAGAAAGAGGGTAAACATAGTTTGGGGAGACTACATGTAGCACATTCCTCATGAAAGGGTCAGACACAAAGGTCTAGAGTCAGCCCTGCTAACATGGCCTGAGAGCCATCCAAGACCGCAAAGGATTGCTTTTTCAGCCTTACTGCCAGACTGCCTTACAGCAGGCTGCTACGAAAGATAAGGACAAGAACAGGAACAGAAAGGGTGACATGTGACAAAAGCAGCTTCCCTGAAAGTGCTGTGATGAGATGGTGAGGATGTATACATATCAAACCATCTGGTTGAGTAGAGCAAACTAGCTTTTGAAAAAAAAAATAACCTAGGCTTCTCTACACTTAGACTTCCTGAGAACTGACAAGATACTATGTCTAGTTCTTTTAACCTGTCTACTTTATAGGTCCACACAACAATATGATGACCAAGATTAGGTCAGTAGACTATATAAACCTGAAAAGCTATTGACACCAAGAAAAAAACTAAACCTAACCTCTCTTTGCACAGAAAAATGCATAATGATAAGGAATAAAAATGTAATTTATTATGCATGAATTCATTAAATTCTAAGCAAAAAAAATATATCTTAGTATCTTTCTATATTTTCTTAATTTTGAAGCTTTTTTGTAATTTAAAAGAGATGATATCTGTTTATAAACAATTATCTGTTTATAAACATCTGTAGAGCAAATATATATGTGAAAAGCAATACTTCAATTTGTAGGAGACCTGCATGAGAAACAGTATTCTCTCCCGGAAGAATTAGATAATTTTCTTTGTGGTGAGAATAAATAAATAATAATGTCTCAAAGCACTATGAAATTATTTTTATACTTTGACCTTTGCAATACTTTTTTGTATAATTTAGTAAACATTTACACCATTTTCAGCCAAATCACTACTCTAAGGATTATTGATATTATGTAAACTACTTCCTAAACTTTAAGTAAAATCTAACTGGGGGAGACAAGAAAGTCAACACTTTTCCCAACATGTGTTTTGATGAGTCAACAGTTTCAAGGCAGAAAAAGGCTCCATAGCAGTTGTATGTCCACTGTCATTTGTAGAACAAATGAACTTTTTCTCCTTTCTGCTTTTTTCAATAGCATCAATACAGTATTGAGACTGAGAAACTAAATTCTAATATCTCATTAATCAGTGTAAATAATCAAAACACAGCTTTAAGAGCTATCTTTTGTAATCCCCTTAAGACAAAACCTCATACAGGTCTTCACTGAGTGAAGAATTTGGCCTACAGAAACCATTTTTGTTGATGATGTGTGCAAGGGAAAATCACAGACTGCTCTCAGACCTCAGGTGAATTTTACAGGACTGATATTCAGGAAAATGTAATTTTCCTCCTGTAAATTGAGTAAGTTTCATTTGGAGTCATGGTGAAACAGTAACAAGGCACTGCATGAAGCCAATTTCACAATAATTTTTCAAAAAGATACTCTGTTCACACTGTTATGAATTGCAGTTCCTCGTAATTAGGGCAGATGACAAAGGCAAAACTATCTTTTATCGTCAAACTATTTTTCAGCCTTACTTCCAACACTGTCAAAAATTTATTTCTAGCTGGATGTTTCTGAGAGTTAGTGTTTTTTTAAAAGATGATTTAAGTAGCTCTTATAAGCTGTTAATGAAATATGCAAGCAGAATCCTGTGAATTCCAAAACTGCAATTATTTAAATTAACTCTTATAAAAATTCTCAAAGCAGGTTTTTAACCATTTTAAATAGGTGACTTTGGCTATCTTGAGTTATCAGATGCATGAGAAAGATTTGCCAGAAAGAAACTTGAAAGATTATTTCTTCTCCCATCAAATCATAACATAAATCTAAAAAGCTCATGGCAAACTACTCCCTGAAGCTATTCAGAAATTTTTCTACTGTCTCATTTTCTCTTCACATACTTTGACTTTTTAGTTCATTCCCTAACTTGCCTGCCAAGATCTTTGCCATCGCCTTTCTATTTTTATTCTTTCCCTTCCATTCTTTGCTCATCTTGTGACTGTGATACCTCATGGCCTCTTCTAACATTTAAAAGGAGGATTGGTAACTATAAATGTAAATGTCTGACAGTATGGAAGATGTTCACATACAAGAGTTTTTAATGTTTAAACCACTTACTATCTTATTTAAGATATGTTTAATTTTATTAGCTCTATGTATATTTCAACACATCTTATTACTATTATTATTAAAACATTTTCAATGGCTGTTATTATTTTGGTGCCAAACAGCCTTCTATTATGCCTAAATTCAAAGTAAGTTACTGAAAATGCAATTGCTAAATGTTGCAGGCACTGTGAGCTGCCCAACAGATGTTATGAGCACGGTGAAGTACCTGGCAGACGCTACAGAGCTGGTGGAAGGCTCAGCAAATAGAACCACTGTGAAGCTCTCTGCAGATATTAAAAGTGGTGTCAAGCTATTGGCAGTCATTACAAACCTTGTCAAGTGTTCTGTGGACATTATAAATAGCAGTGAGAACTAGATGGGCCCTATAAATTCTGTATCAGAGGTGTGGTGAGAAGTCCTATAAAGAAATAAAGTACAAAATTCTGAGAAATTGCTTTCATCTCCTGTCTAAAATTCACAGGCTAATATTCACTGGCAACCTGGAAATATCAATGAATGAGAAGATCACTGATCACTCCAGCATTTTCAGAAAGAGGAATTTCCTGCTGGGAAATGGTTCTCTATAAAGGATGCCTGTGCTGGGTCTCTATAAAATGGCAGCTTGATATTCGAGAGGTACTGCAGATTTTCAAATGTTCATCAGTACAGGTTACTGGAAACTTCTTGGCCTTTCACTCACAAGAGCTCATTCCCCATTTGCCTCCAGTCAGGTATTTGTGTTTCCTTAACAACTCAGCCAATGGAACATCTGTGGATGGTATGCACGCACTTTCACATCTGTCCCAACTTGTAAACATCTGTATTTTCTGTTGTTGTTAAAACAATTTTTTTTCTTATTACTCTAGTCAACCCCGATTCCCCTTCTGCCGTAAATGTGTTAGCAACACACATCACTCCTCCTGTGGTTGCTAGCATAAAAGTGTGACTTTCCTTTTCTTTCCATGAGACATTAGCAAAGTCACGATCCCAGCAATTTTCTGTCATAGAAGAAAGTTAAAGATTCAAAGACTCTGTGATTAATGAAGCATGTGTTAAATTATTCTTCTGGTTATGGAACCCACCAGCATAACCTTAGGCAATAACTTTTTTTCTCTGCAGAACATAATACTTTAAAAATCTCTGTGTTTGACTAGACAGTGTTCAGTGTGAGATGGATTTTCTTTACTCATTCATATTTTTTTTGTTTTCTTCCTCACACCATATCCTTCATGTTTGCTATGGTGGAAAATCTTTTCCAAAAAGCAATTCACATAATTATAGACCTTCAAATACAGAATTCATGTAACTGAAGCTCAGTGTAAAAATTCTATTCATCTCCCAGATGTAGTCCTAAAATGTATAGTTACAGGTTTATAAAAATGAAAAATACAGGAATGCAATCTGAGATTTATGCCTGTTAATATATCACTGTTAGAGATATAACATGAAATAAACATTCTATAGATCCCTGTAGGTATCCTCAGTTTCATGCAGTGTAGAGATACCATCATGGGTTAATGTTTATAAATCATAATTACATGTTATCTAATATATAAACAGGAGAGTGCTGTTCTTGCAATATGTACACACACAGATGTATATTATTTTGTATGAAAATAATAAGGTTGTATTTTTTCCCGTTCTCTTTCAATCTTAGTTGCAGTTTTTGTGACATATATCTGAATTTCTTGTGCCTATAAACAAGTAATATTTATTACTCTTTTTTTTTGGCATGATTTCTGGTTTTCAGTATTTTCTCTGGATTCCACTTCAATTTGTAATGTTAAATGAGAGTACAGCTCACCACATAGCAGCTGGTTTTCCTTCAGGTTACGAAATGACAGTCCCTGTAAAGCAGTCGGGTAAGCACAAACCGTTTCCTCTGCTATTCGAACAGAAGCATTTCTGGCCCATTGCAAGACCCATTTTAGATTACAGTCACAAATGAGTGAATCAGTGTTGAAATGTCTGGAAAGGCAAAGAAAGATCACAATTGGTACACATTCATAAACATACTTTCTTCTGTTAGATTCAAATTATCTAATTCCAAAGAGAACTAATTCAAGATAGATGCGTAACTATGGATGTATAATTATAACGACATCCTGAGACAACCAATACACTGTCCCACTGTTAATGACTTCCAAGACACTATTCCAAAATTCTGGTTTTGGTTACAGAACTGTATCACTGACTACTGAATTAAATTTGAGTATGTGCTACTGTAAAGAGTCACGCTACAGCATACTTCCACTTACTAAAACCTCTTTTAAGTAGAAACTTTACCATGGAAGCATCCAATATACACTTTTAAATCTCAGAGAGGTACAGTTAATACAAATAACTGGGAATTGTTATTATAATTGCAGGAAAAATATTTCATATGAGTGCGTCTGTGTATTCAGAGTTACTATATGATGTAATGCATGAAAACATCGAAAGGTATAAGATCATAACGGAAAATAAACCACAGAGATGCCCGTCAGGATGGCTAGACTGGGCTAGCCAGGAATGGGATCAAGTTGTCAGTACTACCCATTTCACTGGGACAGGCAGAAGATGGCAGCTCACCAATAGTGAGACAGTCATTGGTAACCAAATACTGCATATTTTACATTTGGAATGCAAGAAGGAATCTTGTTTGAATTCATATTCAACTCTGCTATGTTTATTGTAATGTCTTTCTTGAATATTTCAGATTTCTAAACATAAGGAATGATACTTACAGTGCTTTCAGAGCTAGCAGCTCAGAAAAAAGTCCATTCATGAGACTTGAAAAAATATTCCCTGACAAATTCCTAGAAAAAAAGCAATTTACAGTAATTTGTAACAAATACAAGAAAAAAACAAAATTGATATTGAGTATAATTTTCCCATTGCTAATTAAGAAATTCTGCTTTCTTGACAAGAGTAAAAACATTTAAATTTGTACATTAATTTTTCTTAAGTGACACCAGCATTAAAATCAAATAATACACTTTCAGTTCTTTTATTTTCACAGCAGATATACATACAATTCACTTGGAATATTTATACATATTTAATAGAACAGAATTCTAGAAGATCATATTCTAGAATTTAAGTGAAAATATTCATACAACGATTAGTCAGCAAGACCTACATTGCATTTTTATAGTATATGTAGAATGTTACTTCAAGGTAAAGAAATAAAAAGAGTGTCGTAATTTAGTAATGCTCAGAAGAGTTCAAGCAACTCCTTAAACCAGCAATGAGTTTTCAAAGTAAGTACACAAGTAGTTTTATTACTAAGAACTTTAAACAAACTGATTTTTCCCATCCTTAAAGTCAGAACATTTCCATTTTAACTACTGTTTTACTATTTCTTGTCTTGATGGCTGAATAGATTAAACTGAATACTGGCAAAGAGATGCAATTTAATTTTGCCTAGTTTAACAGTATTGCTCTGCCAGTGCCTTAATAATATAAAAGGTAAATGCTTGATGTCAAATAATAGTCTTTTCTACACCAGTAAACTGAAAAATTAGTGCAGTATCCAAGATTAACATTTCACAGCATATGAACTACCTACTTTCGAAATACTGATATATGCTCCTTTCTATCCAGTGCCTGAAGCCTACATCTCTGAATTCAAGGATGACTACAAAATTTCAGGTCTCAGGAGACTTCAGATCTCTTCCCTAGAAATTTGTTACATATAGAAAAAAATGTATACTGGCAAAAAAAATGTTTTGTTACTTTTCATTAAAAATAATTTTTTATAATTATTGATTTTACTTCTCTTATGTGTACAAAGGAAAGACTGTATACTAAAGTGAAGATACAGATCAGGAGTCATGTTTCACCAGTGAGAAATCTACCAAGCTGCAAAAGATACGAATCAGCCTCATAAAGGAAGAACAAAAAACTCAAAAACAAAGCTTTCTACAGAAATCTGCATGTCTATATATGTATCAATTAATTAAAGAAAGAAGAGAAAATATTGCTAATTTACAAATTATTTTATGAAAGTTATGGAGCATTCTTGAAACAACAACTAATTTCATTTTTTTACACATTTTTTCACCACTGAAATCATGAAAAAAAAACCCAAATTAACTTTGAACCCTTTTCAATTTTCATCATAGTTTAAAGCCAAATTCTACTAATACACAAAAATAAACTGGCTTAGCAACGTTAAGTGACATTGTTTCTCATTATATTGAGTGATGATGCGATGTGCTGATATAATTGGACTCATTGTTCAGATTTTGTTCAACAATACACCTTTAATACAATTGTGATGCAAAGCTCTTGGAAATGTAAGGGGCTTTCAAGTATTTCTTCAAGTGTGAGTATGTCTAAAGGTGGAATTGAATGTTTGCTTGTAGCTACCTATTTCTATACCTTTAATATTTTGGATAACAGGAACTAAAAATATTGAGCATTTCACAAAGACTCAGTTACTTCTGTACTTAAAATTAAATGGATCTACTTGTGTTTATTGGACATAGGCGCTAGCAAGGCATATGCTGAAGGAGCTCAGTGAACTGGAACATTAAACAGACTAAATGAGAAACTGATAACCCTGACATTTACACCAAAGTAAATCAGAAGTGGCTCCACTAACATGGAAGCAGTTGCAGTACTATAAACTTACTGACAGGACAATCATGCTGAACTGGAGGACAGGGAAAGCATTCTGCCTAGTCTTGCATGGATGGCAGCCAGAAGGCAGAAATACGGGGTTTTCTCTTTGCCTTACCCCACTGCAGTATGACAACACTTCCAATCTGACGCAAATCCCAGCTTTTCCCTTAAATAGTTAGCCAGGCTTTACACAACGGAACAAGCAGAACACCAAGTCTGAAGTTTGGTAATTCCACTTGGACCAAAGAAAGGCTTTATGTCTGGTCAATATTTTAGGAAACAGAAAAACTAAGTAATTTCCACGCTTGACATATTCAGCAGATGTATGGTAGCTATGCACCTGCCAGTGATGCCCATTTTGTATGTATTGAATCTATGCACTTTCCATAGGTCCTACCAAATTCACCAAGATATCTAGCCAGAACTGACCTACACTGTGTCAACCTAAAAATTCCTGAGTCCCGCTCCATTTACAGATTTTTTCATTTCTTTTTATCGTGACAGAGAGATATGTAACCCTTTTCTTCAGTGGTTTTGCCAAGTGCTGGAATCATCGAGTTCCTGACAGTTCAAAAGTGAGCAGAAAGCCAGCAAGCCAGCCTTCCATATGCTTTCATATTCTTCTGGCAATGGCCTGGTTTGAAGTTTCCATATTACTACAAATTATTATCAAACTAGAATCATGTTCACAGGGCTGTATAAGCCACAAAGAAATACATTTCTATGTCCAAGAACCACACAATTACAAAATTTGTATGACCAACAGTGGGAAATCTTAAATCACACCAATGACACATGAATTTCTGAGCCAGATATCTGCAGCACCCTGCAAATGCCTAATATTACAAATATCAAAATATCTCCAAATGCATGCTGTTGTGAAATTCCGCCATTTCAGATACTCTAAAAACCTAGCTTGATTCAAAAGGACACGTGTTCTAAAAACATCTGTATCACCCAGTTTGCAAACATTTAAAACATAACAAATTGAGGCACTCCAAAGCTGGTAGCACTTACTGTGCCATTAACTTACTCCATTAACAGAAACATATGCCTTCTGTTACATCAGAAGAAAAACATTTTCTTCTTATGTGTAAGGTTCTACACTTACTTTTTCTCATATACCAAATAGTCTTGTGCATTTTTTCATATACCAAATACTCTTGTGCTTTTACAGAAATTAAGAAAACACTTTTGCCAAAACCTTTAATATAAATGACAAATGCCATAAAACAGTCAAAGGGAATTATGTGTCTCAAAGGACCATTTTGAGGTAAAATAAACTTAGTGGCAGGAGCATATCAATATGAATGCTTCACTCTTATGAGCAGTATCAAAAAGCAAAAGCTGAAAGTAAGGATGACGGGTTGATCTTCTGTGCAAAAAGACTGGGATAGGAAGGGTTAAAAACAACAGAAATACAGAGAGACCTGGTTCAGTGTTATTTTCTTGATGTTACTAAAGAGGGGTCTGTTTTATTCATTGTGTTACTGGTTTTGTACATTATCTCTGGCACTAAACAAACTGATAAGTTGCTTCAATGACAGCAAGAAAGTCACACAAGAATTTACTGTGTAATATTATTATAAAGCTAACTGCTGATGACGATTCAGAGGCAGGACAAAGAATGAACCAGATGTACTTCAATCAAACAACTGGAAGTAAGGAGGAAGTCCTGTTTCAAACTTCCAAAAAGAAGATACAGCAGTGGCTGCTTGTGGAAACAGGCTTAAGGCTCCAGCTTTACAGAAACTGAAGGGCTAGCTTATGGAGGAGCATCATCTCAGTATTTCACAGCTCTTGATACTTATCTTAAATATAAACAGAATTAATGTGGATGGCAGCTCCATTACCTAGCAGAAATACATTTGCATACATAATTCTGGAACAAAGCACTGAAACATAGCCACTGAGGGGCCAAAGGAGATTTGGAAAATTTGTTGCATTCAATTATGCCACTCCTAGTTAGAATATGTGCATCTCATTGTGACACAAACACAGCCAAAAGGTAATAGATAAGCCAAAAAAGTTAAGCTAATATCTTAGAAGCCACAATAAATCTTGTCTTATCCTGTCCGAGGCACTGTTACTTCCATCTGTCATATGATGTGAAAGCATTTTGGAACCATTTTCCAGAGTACAATTCATCAAATCCAAGAAGGTGTAAAAATCAGATCAGTCTCAAGGAACGCAGTCACAATTCACGGGCTGCAGTAATTTCAGGAGCTGTGTGAAATTTTAGATCTCATTACTAACTTGAAATTCAATTCCTGTTCACTGAGATACACATTCTGACTGCAACCTGAATAAAGGTCTTCTTTTCTATATTATCAAGAGGCTTACATTTTCTTGTGGTTTCTGTACATGTGTGTGTTTTCAAAACAATACTAGATGATACTACTAATTTTTTCTTAATTCAAGAATCCTGTAGGTTGTCCTGTTCTCAAATAGACTGCACAAAACCACCAAGCCCTTTGAAGAGTGTTTGCATTAGCCCTGGAAGCTCACACAGTCCTCATCCTTCATTTTATTTAAGCATACCTTCACCCTACCCAGTTTAGATATATGTGTCACATCATTTGGCTAAACATCCTATGTCAGTTTGCGCCTAGAGCTGATTTTTCATCTCTACTTCTGTTTTTTTCAAACTGAATTTGACTTACAAGATTGAGTGAAATGTATTGTGTTATTTTGTTTCACCCGGTATTTGTGCTTGTAAATGCTATAAGAAAACCTCATCTCTGTACTTCACACAAGGCAAATAAAAAAGATTTATGTCCTTTGTTCCTTCCAGTGGACTCACGGCTCTCTCTACTGGTTTTGATAACAGCCTGCAAAGATGCTTCTGTACTTCATCTCTGCTATAGTAACACCAGAGAGCTCTAATTCCCACTGTCAACAACAAATCAACGCATATGTATATATCTTTACATTGTTTCTTCAGTAATCTGAACCACACTTGATGGCTCTGAAACCAGTTCCACGTTTAAGAACTTCTCAGCTTTTCCTCAGTACAATTATATACACTAATGTTACACTAAGTAAATGCTTCTCCCTAAGCTTTTCAGAGAACAGCTTCCTCATACTCCTGAAATGAGAAGCAAACACAATTAACAGGTACCAGCAGCAACGGAGAGGAGACTTATTACATTTTAAAGATGTTAAAAAAGTGATTCTGGGAAGTTTTGTGTATGAACTTCCAAGCAGGAAAAAGCTTGAAAGTGTTAGAAAAGTACCAGGTGGCATTAGCTTGCAGTCAAACAATCACCACATCTTACACAAGAGACTGGAGGAAAAAATGGGGAAAAAAATCAATACCTATCTAATGAAGACATATGACGTGATCATATAAGAAGATCACTCATTTTCTAGGCAAGAATTATTTATTTGATTTTAGTACACATCGAACATGATACTCCATAAGCAGGAGAAAAAAATGAACATTTATACTGGTGTTTTCTAGGCTTGAATTAGCCTAGAAGGCCTCTAGTTGTCCAGGTACTGTTTGGATTTTAACTAGTTCTGCAGATCAGTAGCTGTACTGTAGATGGTCTTGGGAAAGATCATTTCCAGAATTTAGTCTATGCTTTTCCCATAAATACCTGTAGTACAAATGACCAACCTTACTGAACAGAAAATAAAATAGTAGTAAGGGGATATATTTAGGATATATTGTCACAGAACAAATGTCACTCACTGTGAATGAATTTCTGTTCCTTACCATGACACGACTGAAGTTCTGTATTTAATTAGCTTTTAAGCTGGAGTATGGAAGATTTAGGAATGCAGTTTTTAGATCTGTTTTCCTGAGAGAACAGTGATTTGAACAGTTTCTACTGAGGTTCCTTCTAGCATCTAGAAGCATCTTCCATTTAATAAGGTGACTTTACCATTTTGAATTAAACATACCTCCTTCGGTTATCTGGCAATATAGTCACAGTCATTTCACTGTGCACAAGAAAAGGAGACCCAGCAACCCTCAATAGGTGAATTGGGCTTGCCCAATTTGGCAAATCATCTGAAGTGAGTAAAAGGAGGGGTAGTCTGCCCATGTTCATCACCATGCTATCAAGGCTCTTATCATCTGTTCTCGCTTTTCTCATTCGAGGTGACTTTGCATAGTTACTCTCATTAATGTGAGCAGTAAGCATGCTGGAATTTGGTCTTTTACCTGGTGTTATCTTGACATCATGGGAGATCTTTCTAGAAAGATTTCCCTGTATTTTCCCAAGAAATGCCAGAACTGGCTGGAGAGGAAGAAAATGAATTATAACACTTGTAACACACTACGATGTGGCAGAGGAATTAATTTCCCATTCAGGAGCAAAGACAGATGTGGATGAAAATACAGAGCCCTCCTGGATTTCACCAAATGTCCAGTTAAACCAGCATTCTCTCTCAACAGTAATAAAGGCAGATGCAGATCCCTTGAATTCATATAAGATTTTAAACAGCAACCTGCAGCAAAGCATTCCACAGCTTTGTCTTTTCTTTAAAAAAAAAAAAAATCAAAACACACCTCATTCTGGTTAGTTTTAATTTGTCTCATAGTAATTTCTCTCAACATCCTACAGTTTCTAAACTGTGAGACACAATGAAAAACAGGTTGCTGTTTGTCTCTGTGTGTTATTCATAATTTTAGTGTCTTCTCTTGAACTTCTTCTCTTCCTGTGAATTGTCCCTTTCCCAGCCAGGAAAGCTGCAGCTCACTTATTCCTAGTACTCGCCTATGCTGTACCACACATTTGGCCATTCCCTTTAGTCCTTCTCTCAATCTTTTCTAGATTTGGTCATCTTTTTGAGATGAGCAGACTGGAATTGCCCAGAGTATTCAAACGCAGGTTCTTTGCTCTTTTTCAGTAGTACAATGGATGGTCTCTGATTTGTTTTCTCTTCCTTTAATATTCCCTATTTTTTTTAAACGATACTGAGGAGTGAGCAGATGTTTTCATGGCATTATCCACTATAATCTCAAAATATCTTTCCTGTGTTTTAATGGTTAGCCCAGAACAGACCCTTTTTTTCTCCCTTGCATCAATTTATCTACATTAAATTTCATCTGCTATTTTACTGCCGAGTCATGGGGTTCCTGCACATTATTTCCATCCTTCTTCAGAATCAACCTTTGCCTCTAACCCCTTTGTTAGCTTAGTATCTACTAGCAAATTTTGTCATCAACATTTTATTGTTTCTTCCAGGTCATCTAATTCTCACTAAACCTTAACAGCCTGGATATACTAACATAATCTCATGTTTTCTGAGTGCTCTGTCTATAATAGCCTGATAATCTATTGATCACACAGGCTCTCCGGCACGCTTATGGATATGTAAAATGATTGCTTTGCTCTCTAGAGCATATTCCGGTGCAGTTGCATGTAATAAACTAACGATGCAGAAAGTACCATGACAAACAAAGTGTAGAACACAAAACCTTAAATGAACAGTCTAAACTGATATTTTTGAAGCAATTTTAACTACCCCGATACTCCAAATTTGCTTGATAATTCATACATTTCTTTCTCATCATATGCTTCCTTTTTTCTGCAATAAACTTCAGGGAAAAAAAAGTTATAAAATTCTAATTGATTTGTAATGGATAGAAAGAGTAATGTCTCCTTTTTAACTTGTGTAAGTCTCCTTTGTGTGCTTGACCTTTAATTGTTTCCAAGACATGCTAAGAGAAATGCAGTCAAACAGAAACGTCACATTCAGCCTCTTCTCAATGTGGAAATTCAATTTCATTCTTTCAATTGTGATAGATTTACAATTACAAATAGAAGCAACAACTTTAAAATATTAAGTCATTACAATCAAAGGCTCAGGAGAGAGGATTTTTTAGTACAAATCCTATAATTTTCTTATAACGAAAGCGTATTGCCAACTATTCTCAGGTAAGCCACGTGACAGTTTGTGTTTCTCCTGTTTAAAACAGAAGTGGTATTATACTCACAGTTTGTGAAGACTGTTAAGTCCAACAAACATTTCTGGTGTTAGACAACCAATTCTATTATTTGAAAGATCCCTAAAACAAACAAAAAAACCATGAGACATTAGGTCTGTCTTATTCATATACCCACCTACACAATCACATATAGCCTCTTTATTTTTGACTCTTAATGAGTTAGAGACAAATAAGAAATAAAACTTCTTTACCTAATATAACTGAATTAAATAGATATAACAACTTTTATATTAACATTATTATGTTCCACAATTAAACATACCACACTGCAACTTATACTACTTGCATTAAACGTGATTTTATATATGGAATAAATTAAAAAATCAAAAATTATTTCAAATACAAATAATTTTCTTTATCAAAGTTACTGGCACCTGTTTGTTTACTGATGAAAAATACTGTGGATTTTCTTGCATGCAATATTCAGCCAAAATTGGCATATTTTTACTGTTCACTAATGTCTCATCTCATTGACAGAGCACCCTTTCTTGCTGAAGAAATCACAGAAACCAGAGGGCAATTAATTTTTGAGCTAGTAAGAAGGTCAGCCTTGGCACTTGGCAAGATCTTTTAAGAACAATACTGTGGCTGTCTCAGACTACAGATAGTATAACGCATTATGTTCTGTAACCCTTGTCTGCACAAAGGTGAATGGATGTTTCCTGTAAAAGTCATACATGCAACATAATGTATAGGATACTTATAGGAAGGAGACAAAATAGGTATGAAAAATTATGCTGCAATAACATGAATACTGCCTCTTAGTGCATTTTGAACTAGTGTTTAGTTTTTACATATTTGGTTTTCAACTTTGACTCAAATTTCCTTTCTTATCAAGTATGTATTTTTAAATAATTGAAGTAATGTGAGGATTTTAAGTGACTATACATCCATTAAAATGTTAAAATTAATCTGAATATATTTTTGTTTTAGAATCAGTGGTAGTCTTCCAATTCCATTGTTATATTGTGCAGATTCCCTATTTTTCTATTGTTACATGAGAACACTAAAGTAATCAAACAGGAGAATAAAGGTTGTAGTTTGACAAATCCAGTTATTGCCTTCATGGAGACATATCCAATTAGCAAGAATGTGAAGGCAATATCTTTAGAATTCACTACAAAGTCTTCTATCAGACAAAGAATATATTGTTCTACAATTAAATGATGAAACATCGCATTAGAATGAACGTATTTCTTAAATGCTTGTCAGGGATATTAAGTACGCAACAGCTGAGAAAATAGTGCAGATAACAATATAGTGCAATCACATATTAGCACTGTTCTCTAAGTTCTCCTAATGAAAGCTACATGGAAAATCTAAAAATGCAATTTTAAGACAACATACATACATATAGATATCTCATCTTTCTATTAGAAGAGGTAAACAGTAAACAAGAATCTACCCAAAATTCTTAGCTGGGTATCACTTCTGCCTAAGTGAAGTCTGACCACATATAGAAGAAGTGCATCACTGGGTGGGACATAATTTGAGTAGTAAAGGTAAATTTCATATAAACTAATCAAAACAAGTGCATATTTCTCTAGACTGTGGCACACAGTAAAATGGCATTTTGAAAAAAGCGAAAGGCTGCAACTCTTCCTCAAACTGCATTTAAATCAGTCTTATTTTCACAACAAGATATATGGCAGTGGCTGAAATCTCTCTATTGTAAAATGTTTTCCAAAAAAACATTAGCAAAAAGAAAAGACAGCTTGCTGCACATTCCTCCACACTAATATATGTTATATTAGACATAATTCAATTCATAATGTACAAAGCTGGTGTTCTTTTTCAGGAGTAAGACATTTAACTTACTAAAGCTGACTTTTAAAATTGGTGTTAGAAAAAACAAAACTCTGTTGAATAACCAAGTGCCATAATTTTAGTGCTCCATAGATTTTCCATTTTCATCAATTTTGTGTGTACCTTTTTAAGTAAAGCCTTGAAATAATTTGGTTTGTCATTCAAATACAAACTATAACAGTTCTCCAAATCATTCACAGAAAACAGTTTGATGTTGAGAGCCTGCAGTTTCTCTGTCAGTCCTGCCATAGCCATACCTCTTGCAGTTGTCCATACTACATCAGCATTTGTTTTTCACAGCATCATTTATATTTTACATGTGAAATAAGATGTGAATGTAAAGTACAGCCTTAAAATTATTGCCATATTCAACATCCAACAGGAAATTAGACTATTCATTCCTTTTGCTCCACTGTCTGCTATCCAACAGTTGCACAGTGAAGGAGTGCAGAGATTTTCTTGTTTACCATGAAACTACACCGACTTGTATCAAATATGTGTCAGTCTAGCAATTATTCAATTCCCTGACTCTAGATTGCTCACACTGTTACTTGTTCATATTAGCAACAAGGGGTTTTTTTTTTTTTGAGATCTCGCATGATCTCAAGGATGGTACGGGTAACAGGAAGAACTTCTATAGGTATGTCAGTGATAAAAGGAGGACTATGGAAAATGTGGGACCCCTCCGGAATATATTGAGAAGGCTGAGGTACTTAATGAGTTCTTTATCTCTGCCGTCACTACTAAGAGCTCAAGCCACAATGCCCAAGTTGCAGAAGGCAAAGGCTGTGACTGGGAAAAGGAAGAACTGCCAGCTGTAGGAGAAAATCAGGTTCGAGACCATTTAAAGAACCTGAAGGTGCACAAGTCCATGGGACCTGATGAGATACATCCGCGGGTCCTGAAGAAACTGGCAGATGAAGTTGCCAAACCACTATCCATCATATTTGAGAAATCATGGCACTCTGGTGAAGTTCCCGCAGACTGGAAAAGGGGAAACATAACCCCCATTTTTAAAAAAGGAAATAAAGAAGACCCGGGAAACTAC
>WKFP01013882.1:134861-174701 GCA_011057875.1 Pterocles orientalis
TTTTTTTTTTTTGAGATCTCGCATGATCTCAAGGATGGTACGGGTAACAGGAAGAACTTCTATAGGTATGTCAGTGATAAAAGGAGGACTATGGAAAATGTGGGACCCCTCCGGAATATATTGAGAAGGCTGAGGTACTTAATGAGTTCTTTATCTCTGCCGTCACTACTAAGAGCTCAAGCCACAATGCCCAAGTTGCAGAAGGCAAAGGCTGTGACTGGGAAAAGGAAGAACTGCCAGCTGTAGGAGAAAATCAGGTTCGAGACCATTTAAAGAACCTGAAGGTGCACAAGTCCATGGGACCTGATGAGATACATCCGCGGGTCCTGAAGAAACTGGCAGATGAAGTTGCCAAACCACTATCCATCATATTTGAGAAATCATGGCACTCTGGTGAAGTTCCCGCAGACTGGAAAAGGGGAAACATAACCCCCATTTTTAAAAAAGGAAATAAAGAAGACCCGGGAAACTACAGGCCGGTCAGTCTCACCTCTGCCTGGCAAGATCATGGAGCAAATCCTCCTGGAATCTATGCTAAGGCACATGGAAAACAAGCAAGTGATTGGTGACAACCAACACGGCTTTACCAAGGGAAAATCATGTCTGATGAATTTGGTGGCCTTCTACCACAGAGCCACGGCGCTGGTGGATAAAGGAAGGGCAACTGACATCATCTACCTGGACTTGTGCAAAGCCTTTGACACAGTCCCACATGACATCCTTGTCTCTAAGTTGGAGGGACATGGATTTGACGGAAGGACCACTCGCTGGATAAGGAATTGGCTGGACGGCCGCACTCAAAGAGTTGTGGTCAATGGCTCAATGTCCAAGTGGAGACCGGTGACAAGTGGCGTTCCACAGGTGTCAGTACTGGGACCAGTGTTGTTTAACATCTTTGTTGGAGACATGGACAGTGTGAGTGCACCCTCAGCAAGTTTGCCGATGACACCAAGCTGTGTGACGTGGTGGACACGCTGGAGGGAAGGGATGCCATCCAGAGGGACCTTGACAGGCTTGAGAGGTGGGACCATGCAAATCTCATTAAATTTAACAAAGCCAAATGCAAAGTCCTGCACAAATACAGGCTAGGCGGAGAATGGATAGAGAGCAGCCCTGAGGAGAAGGACTTGGGGGTATTGGTGGATGAGAGAAGCTCAATATGAGCCAGCAGTGTGCGCTTGCAGCCCAGAAAGCCAACCGTGTCCTGGGCTGCATCAAAAGAAGCATTAGCAGCAGGTCAAAGGAGGTGATTCTCACCCTCTACTCTGCTCTCGTGAGACCCCACCTGGAGTACTGTGTTCAGATGTGGGGGCCCCAACATAAAAATGAACTGGACCTGTCAGACAGAGTCCAGAGGAGAGCCTCTGGAGCACCTCCCCTATGAGGACAGGCTGAAAGAATCGGGGTTGTTCAGCCTGGAGAAGAGAAGGCTCCAAGGAGACCTTCCAGTACCTGAAGGGGGATACAGGAGAGATGGGGAGGCACTCTTTATCAGGGAGTGTAGTGAGAGGACAAGGGGTAATGGGTATAAGCTGAAAGAGGGTAGATTTAGACTAGACATTAGGAAGAAATTTTTCACTGTGAGGCTGGTGAGACACTGGAACAGGTTGCCCAGGGAAGTCGTGGATGCCCCATCCCTGGAGGGGTTCAAGGCCAGGCTGGATGAGGCTTTGAGCAACCTGGTTTAATGGAAGGTGTCCCTGTCCATGGCAGGGGGGTTGGAACTTGATGATCTTTGAGGTCCTTTCCAACCCAAACCATTCTATGATTCTATGATAAATCTCAACATTGCCATTCCTAGTTTGCTGAAGAGTCTTATCTTCCCACTTTTCCCAGTGCCTAATGACTTCCTCCTCCTTGACTTGTCTCTCCTAGCTGACCCAAGGCTCCACCTGTGCAGTCTTCAGCTGTGGAGCCCATGACTTACCCAGGTTTCCTGGTTTTCCCACAAGAGGTCAGGGTTGTGTTATTAGAGTACATGGCCAAAGCAACAATGAACCCTCATTTTCATAATTTCATTGTTATCCCTGTATATTGAGTGAGCAAGAAGTATTAGCCTAATGTTTATGTTTGTATTAAAAATGTAAATGCTACTCTGACTTCATCATTATGTCACTGGCTTTCTACTTAGTGGGTGGTGTTAGAAAATACTGCTACCTGTATGATCAGAGATGGAAATCTTTTACTTAGGTTGTGCAGCGTTCCCTGTCTACAGCAGAGCAAAAAAGCAGAAGCATTTGTAAATTTTTTTTTCTGTGGAGTTGCATTCCATCTCATCTAAATCTTCCTGTCCCAGGAAAATAAACCCTGCTTTATCACATGTTTTCTCATCACACATAAGACAGTACACATAATGGCTAGGCAGATTTCTGGTATGTGCTGATGGCCTGGTTAGCCAGTACGTAGACATTTGTATGCTGTCACTCGGAAAATTATAATTAAAATAGGCTTCATCTCACTTTTACTTTAGGCTGAGAACTAAGGAGGGTCCACAGTCCTTGTTAATTAAAAGCAAAAGGGCCCACTTGCAGAATCTTAGTAACTCAGATATTTTTACACTCTACAAATGTAGTTTAAAAATCAGCCAGTGCTTTCAAAAGTACTATGAGGACATTTTCAAAGAGAGGAATGCAAGAATGATGGACAGGGAATATACTGTATAAGCCTTGTTTTCTCTAGAAAAACTACACTAAAAATAAAATATATTAAGAAGAGTCAATGTGAGAAGTATGAAAATGGTAGACAACTTCTAAAGCAATTTCTAAAGCTTCTAAAGTTTCCTTTCTAATAATTCATTTTATAGACCGGGATTGTGATAAAACTAAGTAGAATTTGAATAACAAAAAAAATTAGCATACCACAAAACATTGTTTACACATATTTAAAATACTTAGTTTTGTTTCTGAGTAATGTCTATAGTGACGTACTCTCTGCTAAGTTATTAATTAGGCGTGGTTTTTAACTTTGTAGATACACTTGTTAAGCCATTTATTGCAAAGCAAACAGATAATTTTAAACGTGAAAAGGTAAAGAAGAAGGGAGAAACAGGATTAAAAAAATAAGTGAAAGAAGAACAAAAAGTCATGAAATTTTAAAAGTACAATGTGTAGCTTCATGTTTTAAAGCCAATGTCCTTATGTGGTTATTGCTTGGTGGCATATTTGAGTTGCCCAAGGATAGAAATGTCGATACAAACACAATTTTCAGAATAATTCAAATGGAATTAATACTTACAGGCGCTTCAGTTCTGAAAGTCCATGAAAGGCCCCTGGCTCAATTGTGCTTATCAAATTATTCTTCAGATCTCTAGAGAGACATAATAGGAGGAGCAGTTATCACTTTACCCACTGTACTACTGTTATACACAAGGAGTGTGAAATGCAGTGCAAGTCTAACCTTTATCTGTCTTAGGTAAAACCTGGAATTAATTTCTTTTAAATAGCAACACCAAAAACATTACATCATGTGCAGTTTATAAAAACATATTTTACCAGGTAAGATGGTTAAGATTAGACGTTAAAAAAGAAAAACCTGCTTGTTTTAATTCTCCTCCTATTTGTACTTTTCAAAACAAGCTTAACAACTATTCCTGCCCCAGGAAAAATGTTTTAATCAATGAGCAAATCAAACAATCAGTCAGCAAAGCAAGAGCCTTTTAGTTTGCTTATTCATTGTGCTATGCACTTTACACTTAATAAATCTCTCATTTCCACCTAATGTGGGCAGAGCAGCTGGCAAGTCAGACATAAACAGATAGGACAGGTTTCTGTCCTGAAATACAAGCAATTTCTCATATTTGGCAGATAGGTGCTTCATTTTGTACTTGGTGACAATCCAGAGGATTGGTTGTTGGGCAGATAAAGAATATTTCACTGGCATTAGTAATCTCATCTGTTCTTGGCACAGTGTTTGGGACCACGACATTGCTCTCCACTCAGTCCCCACGGAGATTTACTACTGAGTTGTCTCAAGACTCTTCATGATGTGAACCCTGAGGAAACGCATTCAGTACAATTAGATAAGCAGGCCTAGGAGAAAAATGCTGTAAATTCTTGTAGAGTCAGTCTTCATCTGACAATTTGCAATTCATAGGGAATGACTGCTGCACAATAATACCAGTGCTGTTTCTCAGACTGGCCACTTCCAGCACATTACAGCACACGCAGTGCTTGACTCTGCCAAAGTATGGATGTGTGAACAGCCACTAGTCGTCGTATTTATGACTTTTTGTTTTACCGCACATAAAATGCACACTAGGTGAAATCTTTGTTCCACTAATTGCGATTGCCTTCAATACGGCAAATTTCATGACAAATGTTTAGTTCACAGTAGGATGTATTTTAATTTCAAAGTCAAAATCATAAGTATCTATTTCTGTCTTTTGTTAGTCATATTTGCAGATCTTCTGAACACCCAAAAATTTGTGTGTCACACATCATTTTAGTGATGATGTTGATGAATGATCTGTCCCTAACAAAGATCTCAGTCAGACTCTTAACGGTCAAGTTCAGCTTTCAGCTTGCAACATGCGACACTCAGAGACCTTAAGAAGGTGATAAGACATTCTGATTACTTATGTACAAGATGTTTTGTCTTACATATACGAAATGCAGAGCTATCAAATGCACGGCAGACCAAGACTGCAATTTCGATGGAGAAAAATGCTGGAAGCCCTTATCATCTCTGTTTAGATTTACTTTCTAAACTAAGATATTCAGTTGTTTAAGTTGTAAAATCCTAACTGTAAACAAGGTTCAAGATAATCATTCAGCATTTGTCAAAGTCTACTCAACAAAGAGTTCATGATACATAATTGTCAAGGTACACAAGTATGATACATGGCAACGTCTCCTGTCCATTATTTTTAGGTTACCATTTATTTTTGGTTCCAACTTGCTCTACATAGTGCTTTCATAATAAATCTGTGTTGCTCCTGACCTTGCAACATTATTAAGAAAGCAAAGGGCCAGGAGAAAGGTAAGAAGGGAGCTAATTATTTTAAAACAAAATTAAACAATAGGTTATGCTTTAAGTCTTCTTAAAATGCAAGTACTGCAAAGCGTACAGGTTTAATTATTAAGAGTATCTGTGACAAGGTAACTTATCTGAAGTTACAAGCATTCACAAAGCTACAAAATATATTAGAAAATATTTAGCCATGCATGTCTGAAGCCCAGTGGCTTAGCTTCTTGCTGCTTTTATCTTACCTTGATTTAGATATTTCAAAGTTCCTCTTTTTCACTTGTTATTTTCACTAATAAACCATTATCTGTTTATTATGCAAATAACATTAACTTGATAAAATATGCTAATCTCAGTCCAACACAAATACAATGGATATTACAAGAACATACTAAAACTGCACCAACACTTGCAGTTGTTGAGTACTGACATAACTTTCAAACAGCAATGCACGAATGTATGCATAGATAGATACTTCAAGCATGCGCATTACACGGCGTAGGTCATTCGTGTTTTCCTGAGCCACAAAAGCAGTGCCTCACTCATTGCTAAGCTAGTAAAAAGCATAAAATGCAGAAGTGCTCCCTTTTCCCTGCTACAGGGCAGCAGAGAGATAAGGATGACTGGACTACATGGGAAAGTGAGTGAATCAGAGCCCATGGAATTCCTCATAGTCTCAAGAAAGCAGCAATACAAGCCGGAGGCAAGGGGACAAACAGTGGTGCACAGGAGGGGACAGAAAAAGGGAAGTGGCAGTTCAGGAGATGGGTAAAGGTGCCAGAAAGGGGCAGAGCTTGGGCAAGGACCTCGATGGTGATTTGAATGTTCAGAAGAAAGCTGCACATTCCTGACTAATTTTAGGATAGGTCTAAGCTTTTTCCTTTCTCCTGGAAATCATACAAGCGAAACAATGGCAGAAACACAGACGACGTCAAGGTTGGTGCTTGACAGACTCTTATCTGGCAAAGCACACAACCACCTCACGGACAACAGAGAGGAATAAGGGGCTACCGCCACCATCCTGCAGATATTCTGCCCTTTTCCCTATTCCCTAATCAAGACAATGGAATTTTCTTACTTTCCTTGTCCCCTTCCCTTCTTCTGGATTTGTATGAAAGTGACATTAGCTGATTTAATTACAAATGAAACACGGGGGATGTTGTTTGTTAACATTAAAACACTCTAAGAATTGAAAGAAGCATTGGGGTTTTTTTTTCATATTTTGTGGTCAAACAATTTTGTCTGTAGTAGCTACTAGATTTATCTTTCTTCTGCCTTCATCTGCTCAGGAAGTTTTGGCAATTCCCTTAACTCTGAATTTTCCACACCTCGTAAACAAACCTGTTTATACAAAACTTCTGCAAACTCTTCTTCAGAATCCCATCAACTTGCAAAGACATGTCAATATGTTTGGTAAAAGTTAATCTACATGAGTGTTTTTTCCTGTAATGGTTTAGGATTTTTGCTGTGTGGCTGAGCCAAAGCCACATTTTGTTTAACCTTCAAATACTCAGTACTAAACAGTTTGGTCTACTCTGGTTCTTTTCATGCCAAACATCAGGCCTTAGCTTTCTCTGGGCTGCACTATTGACATGATCTTCACAGATTAAATGTAGACCCTTTTGCTTGTACAGTATGCTAAACTACTTGGGTCGAATGAAGTTCTTTAACCCGGAGAAGTGAGTCCACATAGGAAAGACTGAAAGGACACTGTCCTCATCATGTGAACTTCTGTATTCTTGAAACTTAAAGAGAAACAAACCAACCAAAACAAAATCCCTAACCCAATACTATAAAACCTTTGGATCTATGCTGATCTGTCGCAGGCTTTACACTAGGACATATTTTAAGAGCCATAGTTCAGAGTAAATATCCACATTTTAGGCAGGATAAACAGTTTTAATCACTAATCTTTATATCAACTACACACATCCTGTGTCAACTGACAACTCATCTAAATGCTCTGTAAGCTGTAATCAGGTGTGAACAGTGGTAACAGCTCACACCAAATACCAAGGAGTCAGTACAAGTGGCAAGCTGTTGGCAGGTGAGTTTTAATGCCAGTCAAAACAACCAAGCAGACAAAGGTCTTCCATTTACTGAAATCCTTTATGAGCTAGTTTATGGAAACCGTGTCCTGTTTCTCCATAACTTGTAACCACATAGGAAAAAACAGCATAATCCAAAACTATAATCGACAGGAAGAGAAAAGGTCATTTAATGTTAGTAGAAGGCAGACCATTTCAAGGAAAAGTGTCCATCATTTGCACTGTCCCAAACAAGGCATCTGGTCTCCTTATTTTGGAAATTACACTTAAATTAGGTAGGTCATTTTAGTAAGGATATTCTCAGAAAATTGTAGATGATCATACTACCCACAATCCTGGTACTTTCTTAGCTATTAGTATTATTCCACAGTGTTTCCATATACTTCTGGCCTAACAAAATAGGTGTTTTCTTCCTTGTTGTCCTTGAAGTGTAAAATGTGATTGAAGTAAATAAATAAAATTATGACAACTGTTAATTACTTACAACTCTTCTTTCTATACAAGGAGAATCTATTTGCTTGTCTCCCACTTGTATTTTTTTATAAAATTACTTTTATTAAAATATTAAATTAGCTTTTCCCATTTTCTAATTTAGCAAAGAGTTTGTTATCCTAAAGCCTTATAGCAATGAGTATCAACTTGCACTGAGCTAAATAAAGAAACCAGAGTAAATTTGGTTGTATGTTTACATTTTTTCCCCAAGAGCTAACACTGAGGTTTGGCAAAAGGTCACGATCCAAGGCACACCAAACAGCAGCCCAGACTGGGCCACACACATGCACATATATATACATAGCATGCAAGTGATTTTATCATCAACCAGAAGTAAGAGAAAGGGGAAAGAACCCCAATATTGTAATATTGAATGACCACAGTGCGACCCAGTATAAAGTCCAAAAATAAAGCATTTTCTAAATAACAGTTATGGTTTTTGCACCATTTCTGATGCAGCATTCTAACTTTAAAGTATCTATTTTGAATATGAATGACGTGTCATTAGTGGTGTGGGTGTATCTATCTATTGGTGTGACCTGAAAATAAATCAAACCCAAGTGCCCTGTACAAGTACAGATAGATGGAAGCTACATGAAGTTAGCAGTAGTCACAGAATCACAGAATCACAGAATGTTAAGGATTGGAAGGGACCTCGAAAGATCATCTAGTCCAATCCCCCTGCCGGAGCAGGAACACCTAGATCAGATCACACAGGAACGCATCCAGGCGGGCTTTGAATGTCTCCAGAGAAGGAGACTCCACAACCTCTCTGGGCAGCCTGTTCCAGTGCTCTGTCACCCTTACTGTAAAGAAGTTTTTTCTCATATTCAAGTGAAACCTCCTATGTTCCAGCTTGAACCCATTGCCCCTTGTCTTATCACTGGATGTCACAGAGAAGAGCCTGGCTCCATCCTCCTGACACTCACCCTTCACATATTTATAAACATTGATTAGGTCACCCCTCAGACTCCTCTTTTCCAGACTAAAGAGACCCAGCTCTCTCAGCCTTTCCTCATAAGGGAGATGCTCCATTCCCTTAATCATCCTCGTGGCTCTGCGCTGGACTCTCTCCAGCAGTTCCCTGTCCTTCCTGAACTGAGGGGCCCAGAACTGGACACAATATTCCAGATGAGGTCTCACCAGGGCAGAGTAGAGGGGGAGGAGAACCTCTCTTGACCTACTGACCACCACCCTTCTGATACACCCCAGGATGCCATTGGCCTTCTTGGCCACGAGGGCACAGTGCTGGCTCATGGTCATCCTGCTGTCCACCAGGACCCCCAGGTCTCTCTCCCCTACACTACACTCCACCAGGTCAGTACCCAACTTATACTGGAACCTGGTGTTGTTCTTGCCCAGATGCAAGACTCTACACTTGCTCTTGTTAAATTGCATTAAATTTTCCCCCGCCCAAATCTCCAGCCTGTCTAGGTCTCGCTGAACAGAAGCACAGCCTTCTGGCGTGTCAGCCACTCCTCCCAGTTTCGTATCATCAGCAAACTTGCTGAGGGTGCAATCTACTCCCTCATCCAAGTCGTTGATGAATATATTGAACAGCACAGGTCCCAGTGCCGAACCCTGGGGGACTCCACTAGATACAGGCCTCCAACTAGACTCCATCCCATTCACAACAACTCTCTGGCTTCTTTTCTCCAGCCAGTTCACAATCCATCTCACTACCCGATCATCCAGATCACACTTCCTCAGTTTAGCCGCAAGGATACTGTGGGAGACAGTGTCAAATGCTTTTCTGAAATCGAGATAGACCACATCTACTGCTTTGCCATCATCTATCCACCTGGTAATATCCTCATAAAAGGCTATCAGGTTGGTCAAGCATGACTTCCCTTTGGTGAAGCCATGTTGACTGCCTCTAATGACCTTCTTATCCCTGATATGCCTAGAGAGAGCATGAAGAATAAGTTGTTCCATCACCTTTCCAGGGATGGAGGTGAGGCTGACCGGTCTATAGTTACCCGGGTCCTCCTTCTTGCCCTTTTTGAAGACTGGCGTGACATTTGCTTTTCTCCAGTCCTCAGGCACCTCCCCTGTTTCCCACGACTTGCCAAAGATGATGGAGAGTGGTCTAGCAATGACTTCCGCCATCTCCCTCAGCACCCGCGGGTGCATCCCATCAGGACCCATGGATTTATGGGTGTTCAGATTACTTAATTGCTCCTTAACCCAGTCTTCATCTACCAGAGCAAACTCCTCCTTTGTTCTGACTTCCTCTGGGGCTACAAGGGTACGGGACTCTTCAGGAAAGTCGTAACAACTGCAGCACTTACATTAAGGCTGTGCAGCCGCACAAAGATAAAATACTACAATATTTATCAAACTACATTTCCCCTAATTTTATTACAGTTGCTACTTGCTGCAGGGTACTCTGACCTTAATTAGACCTGAAAAGGTAAAAGAACAATATAGAATGCACTGTGCTATGATTAAAAACTGATCTCAAGTGGTTACAGTAAGTTAACAGAGAAGAGTTTTCTTTTCACTTACAAGTCTGAACTTACGTAAAATACACACAATGACCATTAAGCTCTGTTTTCCTACATGTATGTAGATAATTTGTATGTATAAGCAAATAATAGTCCCACAGGTAAAAACACTTGAGGATTCTTGTACTAAGTATCACAAGCTGCTGCTAGTTTATCATCTTACACATTAATCTTTGAACTTACTTTTACTTACTAAAGACATTTAAGAGGAGTTGCTTCAACAAAAGCAGCTGACTTAAGGAGGGGAAATCTGTGTTTGAAATACTCACTTCCTGATGGCTTAGCTGAGAGGTAAATGAAACAAGAGGAAGAGGCTACTAATGGGACTTTACAAGAACAATTAATAGCTACTTCAGGCCTCTCAGCTATTAGACATCTTCCATGGCCAAATCCCTGCTTATCTAAATGTGTTCTTGAGATTCTTGATGCTTCAAGTTCACAGTATGCACTACACAGTATAAAACACAGTGGCAAAAATCCCTGAAATATGCACAGTCCATTAACAAAAGAATCAGTTTATCTTAAACTACATTCTGACATTTTGGGCATTTTGTACCAACATCTCTGCCTTCAGACACTGCAGATTCTTCCCCTAACTTACATTGTATGTACTGTAGATATTTTGAATACATATTCATAACAAGAATGTTCAGCTAATTCCAGTACTTTGTTCAAATTCCTGACATCGATACATTTTTCATAAAAAATTATAGGTTGTACCAAGTACATCTGTGTTTAGAAAGCTGTCATTATGGTGCTGCAAACTTTCCAAAAAAACTCTGAGAAGAGCAATCAGTTGTTGAGCAGATGCCAAATACCAGTGAAATATGACTGACTTTCCACATTTTGCATAGTACTATGAAACAACAACAGCAAAAAAAAAAAAAAATTAGGTCACATCTTCCACTTCTTTCTCATGTGAAACATTCCAGCTAAACTAAATTGCACCTTTGCCCAAGAAATGAATGCAGGCTTGGGACCCTTGAAGAAGATTCACTTCTAAAACAGATAATGGTGACAGGAAACAGACATAGCCAAGGATGAAAGACAACATCCAGCACCCATCCTGCAGTCATGATAGCGACTGCCAGCATTAGCTGACTGTCCTGGATACAGGAACAAAGAATTAAGATGATACTGGTAAAACGTGTTTGAAGATATTTCAAATGCACCCATCTGTACAGCACCTGTCAAGAGCCAGTGACTCATTATTACACTTTGGAGCCTTGGATATTATCAAAATTTTATCTCCATTGCTGCTGAATGCATTGTCGGTCACATACGAGAAATGAGCAGGTCAAGCGATACCCATTGCCTGGTATCATCATCAACAACTAAAGCACTCCCATGAAGCTCCAGAGCTCTTGTTTGTTGGTATTTTATGATGAGAGTGAATATTAACTACTTTCTAGAATCAGCAAAAGTTATGTCTGTGTTGCAGTTAGTTTTCAAGACATAAGGATAAATATTTTTTTAGACTATTCCCACAAAATAATAAACATAAATATGCATATAAACATGGACCATAATTGTCCAATAATTGTCTGCTTTTGCAGACACAGAGGCCACAAGACTTTTGTTTGTTTAGCATGTTGGTGCATGATGATTATGCATTTTCCTTTAATTTTCTTTTTTAATCCAAGCTATTACTGGGTGGATTACCTAAAACAATAGACCCTAAGGACTGGAAAAAAAATAACTGCTGCCTGTTCGAGGTACTAATGAATGATCGGAAGTTTCAAACAAGTCACTTGATGGCAATGATGACATATAGAACAACAGAAAGGTCATCACATTTATGTTTTTTAATTTAAGGATGATGACTCATTCACATCAAAAGTGCTGTGGTAACTTGGTGGTTATTCATTATTTAGGAACATGCCTAAAAATGTTAAAGTGCCAATAACGGCAGCTGAAACAAAACAGATACACGCTTTATGGGAGTTTGCTTGCTCAAAGTATCTCACAGAATGTTACAATGTATTTTATTTTAATGGTAATAATCACAGATTGAGAATATAATGCTCAGAGTATTTTAACTGAAGGAGCAGTATGTCAAATACGGAAAAGTGAATAAAAAGCTTAGTAAAGTTGGGATAGAGTTTTGTTGCAAATTTTCTGTTGATACATTTTTCTACATGTATATATTAGACAATAACATTTTAAAAGATAAATTTATCCAGTATTCTAAGAGCATCAACAAATCAGAATCTGAGATGAGGATGCAAAGACATTTGGTACGTAACTTTCATTTACCATTTTGTTATTGATAGCTCAAAATTAAATGCATTTTCTAGTAAAGAAAAATCACCTACGCTTTCCATATTCTTTTTCTTTGGCCTCTTCTCAAGAAGAAAAAATTCAGCAAAATACTCAAATTCCAAACAAATAGAACTGTTCCTATATACGTTTTCTTTTCCTGGAACATGCCACAACAACAGAGATATACGGTAGGGTCACCTTAGGACTGGAAGTTATTAGCAGTCATAACTTGGGGAGTCAAGAGGATGTGTCTGTGTTGCACAGCAGAAGGTGGATCAGTTCCACGTGGCTAAAACAAGACTGAAAGATTAGAAGCAATGAAAACTAAGGGAATCACATAAAGTGGATTTCGGTGTCCACAGCTTTGCAGACAGCTCTGCAGCGTCAGCAGAAAATATCTCCATGAGTGCTGGCAATCACACCCTGGTGTGCAGCAATAGACTTGGCATAAGATTGATTATGATAGCAGAGCTTGTGTCTATCCATAACTATGTAGAGACATGACAAGCAGAGAAACAGTTGGTGGCTGAAAACAACCAGGGGCTTCCTTAATTTTTCCACCCACTGGGACTTCTCTGTGTGTTCATGCCTAGAAGACAGGTCAGCATGAGTTAGGTTTTTTGACACGTGCTCGACTCCTCTTGAAAAAAGACTAACCATTGGGGAGAAAATAATTTTTAAAAATCCAGTTCTCAGCTGAATTCCAACCTGTGAGAACACCGTTCACAAAGAAAGTGGAAAAGTAGGAAAAAAATATCCTCAGCTTTTTTTTTTTTAATGAATTGTGCAGACCAAACAAAATGTAAACCAGACATTTAGAAAGTGAATAAAAACTACCTTCTACTGAGAAAGGTTTAAATTCCAGTGTAGGAATCGTTATTCCACATTCTAAGACTTACTTGCCTGTTGCAGATTTCCAGCAATGTGCATTCAATATTCTTAGGTCAAATTTTAAGCTTTGGGATCACAGCTTAACAGCATGATTACAATTTTGAAAATGCAAGATTGGAAATTTATCCAGTATTTTCAGAAGTGAAATCAATTTTTGAATAATAAAATAGGGAGATTTGCATTTATACACCAAATTATCAGAGGTATCAGGGTAATGAAAATGCATTCGGATAGCTGTGAGAACCATAAAATACACAAACCATTGCATCACGGAGTTTTGGGTGTTTTGTGTTTTTGGGGGGTTTTGTTGTTTGTTTTTTTCTTTTTAAAAGGAATGGTTTGGTTCTTTTTCTGTTACTAAACCAACAATGACTTGGAAAAATATAAGCAATCCTTTATTGAATTTCAATTTGAACTTCAGAGAAATATTTTCTTCCATGGCTTAAAACATCCAAAGAAAAGAAGAAAGAATTCCACCCTGAGCTGTAAAGGAAAGATAAGTACCTGCAGATGGCCCACAGATTAGCTTAGTGTAGTTTCGAGCCAAAAATAAGACAGTTTACTACTCAGTGTAAGTCAATAAAATATAAATCATCTTTCCTATGATGTTTATTTTATAGTAGTGTTTTTGTAAGACAGAAGTAGAACACTTCTAGAAACAAGGTGATTCAATTACAAAATGTCAAGGAGGGACTCCATCTTTCTGCCTGCTTAATATTTCTATGCAATCTCATTAAAAGAGTAAGAATCTTAATTAACAACGTCACAAAGAACATAGTTACTGATTATATACTCAATCCCAAGGGACCTGCAGTTCCTTCACCCATCTTCAGGAACGAGTACACTCAAAGCCATTCTTCCTACTCACCTGAGAATGCCCAAATGCATTCCACCGCCACCTGGAACAGAAAGCCTCTTCCAGATAAGGAGGGGAAAAAATTAAAAATAGAGACCATTTGAACATTTACCTCAGCCAGTGTTAGAGGGAACATTAATTACACAGAAAATCTATCAATTTAACCTGTCAATAAGAAGTGGTTTAAGGATAAAAGGGCAGAATTGTCTATAAGCACTTTAGCTCAAAGGAATTAAATCTTGGTGAAATTGTCTGGGATACCTTCCCTGGAAGCCTCTGTTTTATACAAAATGAGGCTTTGCTAATGACTTAGGCAAATTTAAGTAATTTTAAAAACAACCATGTGTGCCAATAAGAAGGCATGCAGAATTGTCTTCTACAGAAAACAGGGTTAATGAGTATTCTCTTCAACAACTCGAAGAACTTGAGTATTTTCACTACACAGTTTTTAAATTTGCATTTTACCTGCAAGTGCCTGCAGAAATTTTTAGACATTTTTTCCTAATATTTCATACAAAATACAGATAAAAGAGCAAACCAGAAGGCTGAAAAGTAAGGAGACCAGAGGATCTATATGAACATACAATTTCAACACATTCTTTAAGCTCACTGCCATATATATATAATGCATATGTTGTGAGATTTTTCAAGTAAAAATTATTTTAACCAAACTGAATGAATTATATCTCTTCTACCTCAGAAGTGTCAGACTGATATTAGTTTCAAGCCAAAACCTCTCTTATTTAAAATAATAAGTTGACACATACTTTAAAACTTAACCCTGGTAGTCCCACTTGAAATGTTCTTTTTCAATTATTTCCATGCTTTGTTGGTTTTTTCCTAGTGTTTCAGACAAAATTACAGTTATTTAAAATAAATTTGCTTTTGTTTATATAAATGACTCTGTTATTCAGCTCTAGAATATGCAAAGATTTTTTTAAAAAAAACAACAAAAATTAACACAGCCATCATAAGACTCAATAGTAGCTCGGGCCACAGGAAGACCCACTGGTCTTCAAGCTCTGAAAGTATACCAGAAAATGGAGGAAACAGGAAAGGAAGCACAAAAAAAGGATGTAGGGAAAGAAGGGGTATGTAATTGTTAAAAATTCTTGCTGAACTTTGCTAGTTACATATGCTTTGTTCAGTTACAGATCACTTCCTTTTCTATCCTCCTCATCGCATAGAGTAATAAAACTTCTTTTCCCAGCTTATTTTTTCATACCTTCTTTCATGGCATCTCCTATCCTACCTTCTTCACATTGCCTCTCCCTCAGCCCTTCAGAAACAGTGCTTTGCTTCCACACTCTTCCTACATAAGGCCAGGGACGCAGCTATTCTCTCCCACAAATAATTCATTTTATTCATCAAAACTTCATTCAGGCATGGAAGGGGCAGGAAAGCCCACAAGTGCTTTGGGGAGCCACAACCCAGTTTCTCCACTCCCTGCCTAGCCAGCTGTGCCATGCTGGTTTCCTAACAGGTTATTTTGTTTTCAGTTAGTTGTGCAAGTGAATTAAAGAGTGTATTTCCCAGTAGATGTCATATTTTGAGAATAAAAGCATACAGACAGGGGATTAATGAGCAATGGTTTTCTCACTTTAAAGCTCAGAATCATGCTGATGTAAAATAAATCCTAATACAACTATTTTCCTACCAAAAAAGCCTGTTCATACCTTTCAGTGCTGCTAGAGCTGGAAATATTAAGGAAGAAACTTTGGTGGCAGCAAAGGCGCTTTACGGTGGCTATTTTAACACATGCATTTGTAAATCTGACTTGATACATCTTCTTAAAGGATGACAGCATCTGACACAAATAATGTTTTATCTTAATGACATCACTATATGAAACGCCAGATGAGTATATCATGCAGCTGAGATGGCCGACTGCACACCAGACTAACTGAACTATTTGTTGCCCTAATGGGAAACAGGACCCTAGATGCTCATAAATTCAATTAAATGACTTCCTGAAATAGAGCTAAACATCATGTTACATAATTAAAAAAAATATTATTCATTATTTAAACAGCTCTATAAACTAATTTTACAAGTTATTTTATTTTATATTCCTGTCATTTATGACTACTAATATCGACTTTTCATACAGAACACATTATATAATCTTTCTAATGTGCAATGCCCTGATAAATCTATTCATGTTTGTGCTATAGCAAAAATAAACTTAGTGTCTAAACAACAAGTTTGTTCAACTATACAAATAACAATTTATATTGCAACAAAATGATGACTTAGCAGCAAGTGTCCAGGAAAAACTCCTAAAAAACACTGCAAAGTGTTTTTACACATCTGCAATTTAAGAAGTGCATAAAAATAATTCCTTATTATAATGACCCTTACATCTAACAAATGTTTCTAAACTAGTAGACTGTTCTAGGTTAACAATACAGCTACAGTTGACCCTGAAGAACTGGGATTGTATTAAATAGTACAGGTGCTTTGCACTGACTGACAACACAGGAAAGATGCTTTCCATTCTAACTTAACAGCAAAAGTCATCTGCACATTATGACCTTTCATTCCTGTCCACAGTTATCTAACAGAACTATCTTTCACTCTGTTTCTAAACAATTCACCCATTTTTAACCACTAGTGACTTTCCCTGTATGAATTTCCCTTTGCTTACACTGCTATCCACTGACTTCTAAGCAAAAATTCCTGGCTTTTGTCACGTTCTGCACATTTTCTATTAATCAACAAGAACTGTAATAATTTTGAAGATGTTTTTCCATTAAAATATTTCCCTGGGATTATATTTAATAAAAATATTTGTCATATTCATTCCACCCACTTCAAAATATTTTTATCTTTTTCATCTGAAAATATATATACAGTATTGGTTTTGCCATTTTAAAAAGTGATGAATCCAGTACCCGGATTCACATCACAAAAACAGACTGTGATCTAAATGCTTTTTAGCCAAAATTTTTAAAAAGCTTCTTAATATTTTTATGCAGCAAAATTAATTCTTGAATTTGGGATTATGACCATTACTTGCAAAAATCCTTCTTACTAAACAAATCTAATAATCTTTCCTACAGACCTGCTATGAATTGTTTAGATACTGGTATAATTAATTTAATACAAATGACTATATAAAGGTAAAAATGTCTTGACTATGTTGAGAAACCAAAGGAGCACAAAGATAATGACCATTGCACCAATAAAATATGATGGCTTGGAGAACTCTTCCAAGTATTTTAATTACATACTACATGCAATTTTAATAATTATCTAAGTACAGATCAAGTCAAATTAGACCTTATATTCCAAATGTCTCCTGCATCTCTTCAGGAAGGAAACTTTCACACATGAGGATTTACTAGTCCTTCATAAACTAAGCTTTATATTACCATACATAAATAGGACTACACTTTTCTTATTCTTTCAAAGTCTCAAACAATACCAAGAGAACATCCATCTATAGAAAATTCAGAAAGCACTGTAACATTTATTATTTTATGTTGATTACAACTTTTATTTGAAAAAAGTATTTACAGTTTAGTATGCATCACAGGACATAAACCTCTCAAGTGGTCTTCTGCAGAAGCATCTCTCCTCAACGGCTACTTCATTTGTCAAGAAAACAAAGCCTGATCCTCAACCCTGCTGTGTCTCTCTCCTATTCAAAACCAATTCTTTTAGGGGAGAATGGGGAACCAATGCTGTTTCAAAATAGCATTTCCTTTCTAAGTTGCCAGATTTTTCACACGATCTCAAGCCTTCTCAGCTGAAACCCAACTAACAACTCTGTGCTTCATGCCGATTTCAATTCTAGGTAATTGTGAATCAAAGTTCACTATAACTATTTGTGAACTAGCAGAATCCGACATTTTTATTAAAAGGTGACAGCGAATCTCCCTAACAGATGGCATAATGTGAAACCGGTTTATCAGGGAGCAGGTCAATACCAAATTTTGAATTCATCCTTTTTTTCAGAACTCTGAAAATAACTCAGCTCAGCAGATCAACAGTTGCATAAACTGTTATAAAAATAAGCAATGTATATGTTGTTCTTTGCAGATTCCTCCTTTTATTTAGCTGATACTGAGACATAAAAATCCATTATATTTATACAAGAAGTATCAGTAAAGAATGCTGAGACACAGCTAGTCAATTCACATAAAGTATTCACAAATAGGATTACAAACATTTCTGAAATAAAAAGCACAACTGGATAATCTCTTCTTCAAATCAATTGAATGGCAGAAATCATTTTCAACACTTTTAAATACTCAAAGAGTATCAAAGTCAGAAATGACTTAATGCTTAGCAGAACCACAGTAATATATATTGGCCACCCAAAGCATGATGGGAAAAGTGTTGGCCCAGGTCCAGAAAAGCACTTAGGCTGTCTGAAGTGAAACTTAAGTGGAACATAGGTACTAAGCCCCAGAAAGCAATTCACAGCCTCCTCTTTACCTCCTACATGTCCAAATGGCTGCAGGTATCTTAGCCTTCACTTCTCAAGTTCCCAAAGCACAGAAATGGTGCTGGGCCTGATGAACACCTCAGACCTGGTCTCATACAAAAGCTCTTTTGGGATTTGCAGACCTGCCCACACCAGAGCTCTCCGCAGGGCCAGGCAGGTTAGGAGGATGCACTCAGCAAAGCCAGAAAAATAAAGCACAGCCCAGCACCCCAGAAAATGGAGAAGGGGTGAGAAAGTGCTGCCATCCATCTTTTCTATGATATCCTAGCTATTAGAACTGGAGAAATGGAAGACAGGGCTTCAGTGCCGTCCTTGCCCAAAAGGGATGTATACCTACATTTAAAACTCACAGGACCTGGAGAAACAGACAGGAATCCCTGCTCCCTAAAATAGTATTTCTGTATTTTATCAAATGAATGTTTATTGCAAAAGCCATTTTCTCTTTGTTGATGAAATACCCTAGGCACTTAACCGATTCTATTTTTTCTGATCCCATAAATCTTAAACATTTGACTGCATCTTGGCACAGCTCCACTTCAGCCAGACCTGCATCCCATTTGAGGCCTCTCCCACAGAGGTAGCAAATGTGTGATGCGCTCAGGCTGAAGAGGCTGAACCTGAATCCTCTTTCCAAGCAGACATTCCAGCAAGTAGGCTAGTATAGAAAGAACAAATGCACAATTACTTTCTTTTATGACCAGGTTTCAAAAGAAGCTATGGAGTCAGTTATGCCTATAAAGAGGAATCACTTCAGCAGAGCATTAGGCTGCAAATCCCAGTCCCACAGAGCCTTCTAACGTAGGGCTGCACAGGAAGAAATCATGTCAGGCTTCAGCATTTCTGTAAGCCACTTGGTGCCCGTTTAGTCCCCTCAGCATGATAGCTGGTTTGGATCCTCCTCTTACACACCTAATTCTCCCCATTCACTATATAAAGAGCTTAGGCCTCCAAAGAATAAATTAGAATTACATTTTGAAACCTAAATACCTGTGCTACTCATAACAGTGCTGACAGCCACCAAGTCTACTATATCTTGTTGCTGATAGGAGACTTAGTGACTTCCTCAGATAGCAAGCTGCTAAATTTTCTGCTTAAGGGCTATATGTATTATTTACTACCCATTTGTCTGGGGTTTAGTGGTTTTTTAGCTGTTTTCAGACGGCCTTGAAACAAGCCAAGACTACAATCAACTTTCTCTTCAGTCCAGCAAGCAAAAACCAAACAAGACAGTAGTAGCAAACCAGAGCAGAGAGCATAATTAATGTGACAAACGTTCCCTTTCAGCACAGAGAGCTAAGGTACACACTTGGGATTGCAACTCACATCTCCAAGAAGTAATGGCACAAGTGCAATACCCCTAAGAAACACTGCAGGCAATACTATGAAAACCAATAATTCTTTTTAATTTTGAACAGAAATAGAGCATAAGGCTAAATATGATTTTGCATTTTATTTCCCATAGAGTATTTTTAAAGGGTTAATTTTGGAGAACAGCATTTTCCTGTGGAACAATCTGCACTTTACATATTCCACTCTTACCCCTTCCCCTCCACTGACAAGTGGTGGGAAAGGGCAACTCAGAAAAAAATGTCATCCCAGATCTATCTCCCACTCAGCACACACTAACCCAGTTCTCCAAAATCTCATCACAGTGTTACAGTTCATTAAATTCAGCTGAAGGATGAGAACTGAGTTGCACCACTAAATGTGCACAATTTGTGTTTACCAGCAAGAACACTGTATGTAGTGTTGCCTACAATACACTCCGTAATACGGAAGCACTCTTGTTGGCAGCTTTGACAATTTATCTATTCATATCAAAGTGAAACAGAGGCTGCTTTAAAACTGTTGCTCCTTGTCCTAATGGGAAAAGAAGAATATTAAAAACTATCACAGTGCAATCTCTGTTGCCATCAAAAGGTCATTGGTTCAACAGACAAACAACCTAGTGTTAATGATTTAACAAAACATTTTTCACACAGATTACATGCTCATCCATCAATATATAATATTTTTCACATCAAGAAAATAGATATAATTTCCTTTTAAAATGGTAATTACAAAAAATTGTGTGAAAATCAAATATGATGCTGAAGTAATTATGCTTTTACCTAATGAAACAAACTAGAAACACAATCTAAAAAGAAAAAATATTGCCATTGTTTGGAAGTTCATTAACTTGAAAACTGTCCTAAAAAGAGAACAACGGTGTTGTACAATTTGTTCAGCAGCCTCTTGATTTGAAGAGAGCTATACGCAGGCAAACATATAGGCCTGGATTTCTTCACTCCCTTGTCTCTTTTTTGAGCACATACATGCATGAGGTAGAAAAGCTAAGAGGTTGATCTTGACTTCATGAAAGTAGACCAGCACATTCCTGACAAGTAGTGTATGAAATAAAATAAACATTACACATTATTTCAACCATTCTAAATTTGGGAGAAATGAAACTCACACAATAGCCAAGATAGTAAAAGGCAGTTAACGCTGTTTAACTTACTTTGAAAATAAGTTTTTCAGGTCAAGAAAAGTATGTTAAGAATATCCTGATTCTGAAAATGTTAGCATAATGAAAAAAGCATATGCACAACTATTATCGTACATACAGAACCAAAAAAAATGAGAAGCTTAGCTCTAATTGGAAGCCTCAAAACAAAGTATCCCCTTTTATAAAATATTTTTTTAAAATTATAAAATTGTGTAAATAACATAAATAATATCAAATGCACAGTCCATATTCTTCTAAAATTATATTGACAGTATTCTGCACTATTTCTGGTAACTTACAGTATATTATATGGTTTTTCAGGACATTAAAATGTAAATGATTTATCAAAACCCATACAGTCAACAAGTGAAAGTGACAATGGAAACGTTCTTATGCATGCTTCAAAAATACTTTGCAGATAACAAACCCAAAACCTTCAAGTTAAAATCCAGCAAAATCCATCATCATCAGACAAATTTAGCAATTTTAGTTGCAACCATGTGTGTATTTCTCCATACTTGATGACAACACACTTGTTTATTATGTATGTAATGTAAGATTTATGGTGCATTTACTATTAATTTGATTGCTTTTAAGTGCTGGATTGGTGACTACTGCTATTAAAAAACTGTGAGTGTTGAAAATGTTGGCAGTTAGGTGAGGTTCTTTTTTTTTTTGCTTTAAATGAAGGCTTCTCTCATGTAAAGTACAGCTAAATACAGACAGTCATTCTAACTTTAAATCTATATAACGTGTGGGTGACTGATCCAAAACAATGTTATACAGTTGATATAAATTTAAAATTATTCCCTGACATACTACCTACAAGTGCAGAGAGCAACAGAATTAGGTAATTCAAAAAAGTTATTTCCATACACTAGTAGACTCTGAGAGCGTATGAACTGAACTATGCATGCGTTTCAGTAGAGGATTTAAATTGTCTCATGGCAAGAGTTTTAGAAATAACCCATTTCTATCTGTGATTTATTTCCCACTTCTGTAATTTGATTGAATCTTCAATATGGCAGTTTTTCAGGAGATATAATACTGCAATTCATCTAGAAACTTTTGTCAATGTTTGAAGTAAGTTGTTACTCTTGATTTACTAACGTGTTGGGGGAGTACTAGTCTTACACAAGTTAGCTATCTAAAATCACAGGCTAAGCACTGCTAAATTCTACTAAGCTAATAGATATGTCCATTTACACATTAAATAAAACACAGAGGCTGATATCCAGAATATTTTCAGCAGTTGCATCAATAAAATTTGAACTAGAAGCATTCTTGTAATTTGGTATATTTTTGGCTCAATTATCTGTTTCCAGGAACAACAACAAAAAAGAAAATATTTTATATTTATCTCACAGAAGTCTCCACAAGGTTCTGGTCAGGGCTGGACCTCTTTTGTGCTGTGCAAACACCTTTCTTCCCATTACAGATATATATATAGAATGACTAGACGTAAGTTCACCCATATATAATCATTTGCAGGATCAGCCGCAGATGTTATGTTCCCTGCCCTAAAGAGATCAGAATAAAATTCATAGGAGTTTTGTCACTGACCTCTGAGAGATCAGAATTAAATCAAAGCAATGCTTGTCTTACAACTATTTAAAACGTAACAGAAACACAAAGTGGCAGTTGAAACAAAACTTAAATAAAACATGATTTAAACAAATGAAAACAGCCCAGATTGCTCTGATGTTGAGGGAGTGTTCATTTGAAGCTAATTCTACAAACTGTAAGCATTTACCTGGGCACACACTTTTCATGATACTGATTCTACTAAAAAAAGCTCCTTCCCAACCAATCTGCTCATTCTGACCTAGCTAATATATTTATGACACCAGTATTCAAGGATCTGCACAAGATTTATAGGCTACCACAGCGTGAACTCTTGCCAGTAAAGTCTTAATTACTTTCAGAAAAATGGGGAATGTGATGACCATGTTTACTGTTATAACCTTTTTTCTTTTGAACTCATCAAATACAGCTTAAATGATTCACTGGGAAGAAAAAGCATTCATAAAAGCTCTACATGACAGTAATTATTGAAAGAAGTATCAGAAATTTGCAGCTTTCCCAGAAGCAGAAAAAGCCTGTCTAATTTCTGAAAAAAAAACAAAAAAAAAAACCCCAAAAAACAAAAACAACAAAACAAAAACCCAACCAAACACCTGGCATAGAGCAATATTTCTGGCATTTATAAATGTCTGCAGTGTCACCCAGAGAACAGATAACTACTGTATAGTGTATTAAGATCCTTAGTCCAGCTGGTCCATTTTTTCTAAAGTTTAAAAACCATTTCAAAAAATACAAACCATTTTTAATGGATTTCAATGGTCTTTTTCTTCTTTTACATAAAATCACTCAGAAGAAGGATGTTTTCTTAAAAACAATCTGCTGTCCAGGTCCACCCTCCCAGGCACGTCCCTTGGAGCTGTTCCCAAACTATCCCCAAAGCACTAGCGTTTCAGCAACTGCAATGACAACTTCTTTTTAATTGTTTGAGATCCTGCAGGCTTCTATCTGAGAACAAAGCGTGCACATAAAGCACATTCTATGGCCATGATTCAAGTTCTTCTGAAAATAAATGATATATTGAAACAATGCTATGTTATATAAGGCAGTCTGACACTGGATGCTCATTATTACAGCAAATTTTAGCCAAGTTTGTTGCCCACCCATGCAATTGGATAGAAGTGCAATAAAACTTAAATAAAGCAACTTTTTCATTATGTGAAACCTTAAGCATTTGGTTGAAGTTTGAAGGTACTTGACAGTGAAAAAGAAAAGATGAAGTCTATCTAGCAACAGACAAACAAAATGACGAATCCAACACAAAAGTCTATTGGATAGCTACCAGTGATACATTTTACTGTTACAAGAACAAGGAGTATCTAATGAAGTTCAAAAGCAATATATTTAAAGCTGACAGAAGAAAGCACTCTAACACCATTTGAAATTAACCTACAGACTCATTATTGAAACATATCATTGAGGTCAAGAGCATAGTAGGATTCCCTAAATGTATTAAGAATTCTATGCCTAATGCGGACATTCACATACACATCGGACAAGATTTCTGAGGACACAGTATAAAAAGAGAAAGTTTCTTTTCTGTGTTGGTTATTCTTTAATTGCCTTTTCTGAAGATTTGATAATCCTCTTATACATCAGAGCTGAAATCCTGACTCAACAACATGGATAATGGAGCCACAAACTTTAGTGGAGTAGGATGCTCATCTCTGGCACTGGCAAGGGGAGAAATCTTGAAGAAATTGCACAAATATTCTGATTTAAAGCATGATTATTTTAATTCTTCTAATTAAACCAGTAAAAGCCATAATGTACATGCATTCAGAGCACTTGAAAACTGCTTAACTGCATGTAACTTTGTTAATAAATTACAGAACTAAGCTAAGCAAATTAAACAATATCTAAATGAAGTTACATTTGCGTATTTATAAAGACAGAATTTCTTCCACAGAGCCCTTCAACAAGAGCACTGAGGTACATCTCTTCCTTCATTTATCCCTTCTTAGTTCTTATATCTATCCATCTATCAGTTATTAATACTTTTTACAGGCCGAATGGCTCAGCTATAATGTAAACTTGGTGATAACTGATTTTGTAATTTAAAGCAAGGGTTTGGGCTGTTCTTTTTTTCTTTTTTCTGAGTTGGCATGCACTTCCCAGGCAATACAGGGAACATCACATTTATTAAATTAAGCCTTAGGCTTTCAGAAGACTTTACAAAAGGTTATGTTTGTAATCTTCAGTGTTTATTTTACTATGAAACCAACACATTCAGCAATAAGTCAGATTTATTGTGAAAATAAACACATTAGGACCTTATAAATAGCTGTTAGAAAAGTTCCGTATGGTCTGCCAAAAGTCCCAAATGATTGGTTCATGAACTTTTCCTCTGTATGCTCTAATGGCTTGAAAAAATTGTTTATTTTTGACTGGTTATGAATAGATGAGGATTATATTTCATCTACAGTCTCCATTAAAGTATCAGGATTTAGAAAAGTTCCAAACTTTTAAGAAACTCACATTAAAAAAAATAAACTGTTGACAGTAGATATACATAATGGAATGGCAAAGTGGAGTGTTATTCTAAAGCTGCACTTAACACAATGAATTTCTCAATTTACCTGATTACATCCCCTAAGAAGAAAAAAATAAATAGTTGCTCAAAGATACTGCAAGACTTTCATGGTTTATCTAAATGCCTATAGCAATTGCAGTGGCATGGGTTAATGGAAAGAACTGCCTCTGCTTCATCAGAAGGATCTTACGTTGCCTTATACTTGGAGCAAATATGGTTTAACAATCATAGGAGTCTTTTGGTGAGAAGCTGGATGTACGTCCAGCTGCACATGATCCCTGCATCCTTTGGTATGCAATGCCCTCACAAATGGGCTCCCTGGGAATGACACTTTCCTCAGTATCAAGGAGTCAGCTCTGTTTTCCAAATCACTCAGACCTTTTCAGATCTTTCCAGTACACAGCCTGCACACAGAGACCAAGATGCTACGTCCTAAAACCAGGATGCAGAATTGTTCCTCTAAAATGCAGTAATCTTTCTACAGCTGTGCAGAAAGATCAAAGTCCTCATCTGCGAACCTTAAAAGAATATCTGCAAAACTATATCCCAGCGTTTCTGTGAGTATGAAACCAGATGTCACTACTTTAGTAAAAAGCACATCTGGGCAGACACTGTGTTAGGGAAACGTTTCTCAGTAGTGCTAACTAATACTATATTAATAATAGGTAATAATACTATAGTAATAATAGGAAGGGACAGAAAACATTTTTATGCCATGAAAACTGGAAGCTTGCTATTATTTTCTCATTCAACATTAGAAAAAGGAATCCACTTCTCAATGTTTTTTGAAGGAAATAGGAGAGATGGAGAACAGCTGAGCCCAGCAGGCAGGACATAACTTGTGACAGGGAGGGGCCACCGTTGCCCAATGTGGAGCAAACATTCAAATCTGGCACTTGCCTGATTCTAGACAAATTTCTAATTCTCAGAACTGTTCCTTTTTATATATATAAAATAAATGCTATCTGCGTTGGACTGGCTCAACAGAAAAGACTGCCAATGCACTTACCCTGGGTACAACAGGGAGCCCCAGTGATCCCCTGTGATTCCAATCACTTAAAGTGTCACCTGTGCATTTATAAAAAAAAAATCAATTTTAAATTAGAGAAAATACCCCTCCCCCAGTTTTGAAAACAAATGGAGGGCTCCAATGTAATTTGATATCCATCAGAAATTAGATGATATTCCAACTATGGAAAAAGACACGCTGCAGAATTCCTCTTAAGTGAGCAGAATTACCTTCTCTTAAGTAAAAGGTGTGGGGAGGGGTTGTTTAGTTACTTGTACATGCTACAGCAGATGTACTACATCTTGTATTAGTTTCTGCTTGAATGAATAATGGAGACATGAGCACTTGTATAAACATGGAAAGGTATTTAATGAACATATTGTACATACTAAAGAAGCTGCTTTCTTTTGGAAGAGTGTAGAATGCATTCTTCCAAGTGCATGAAAATCCCATATTAATGATGCATGAGTTTTCTATGAACTGAGTCAGGCATAAACTGTCAACTGCATTTAAAACACTGAATCAAATCTGACCATGGCTCATTTCAGCATTAAAAAAAAAAAAAAAAAAAAAGGAAAAAAAATCCAAACCCTCACAGAAAACAGAAGATGTCTAAAATGATAGTATTATTTTTATATAGTTTTTCATTAGAGGTCATTTGTATTTCTATTTTGAAAATTCAAGCCTGCTGGTCCCAGATGAATGTGTTCTTTTAGAACTGCAATTTGTTTCATTGTGTTTTCATTCATTTTCATTCTCTTCATGAGCAACAGCGACATTTGCAAAACCAAAAGGAAAGGACAGAGTAGTTGGAACCTCATATTTACAGTGTATTTATAGCATTTGGCACATTGGACACCGTTTTCTGAAATATACTATTAGATCTGTCAGTGAGCATCCTGCTGCTTTTTCAGGACTCTGTGGGTTCAGTCCACGAAGGCTTTAAACCCCTGGCTGCAGTCAGAGCCCCAAGTGAAGTACTTCAGCTTCCTACACAATAGGAGCAAAAGAACTACCAGACAGGACAAGCTGGAAAGCCCATCCAGCCAAGAGTACTGTATCCAACTGTGGCCAGCAGTGGAGACTCATCATAAATGTTTATGAGGAACAGAGTGACGCCTCCCTCATGTACTGTCCCAGCTTTGAGCTGAATGCACCACATGTATTTCATCATAATTTAGTCCTTGAGAGGAGACAGCGGCATGCCCTGATACAGAGATTACACAGACAGCATGCTAACATGATGAAACAGAGCTGGCTGATGCAACGGGAGGCTGCTGTGACTTTTCCCATGGTTACTGGTAGATCAGAAGTATGGCAGCAAGCACAGAAGGTGAGGGCTACATTGTCCCACTGAAATGGTCATCAGCATTTCAGACATTCCACATGCATAAAGGTGTGCAAAGAACTTCTCCAGCTCTCAAACACAGGGTGCATAGATAAGGGAGGCTGTATCAATTTTGAAGAAGACATTTTTTTGCAACCTACTGGCATGGGCTACCAAAAGCAGAGACACAAATTTGTCTCAGCAGTTTGAGACTACCAAATCGAACAGCGGGTGTTGTGTTAACACATATTTGGGTGATGATGCCTTGTGGATTTCAATCATAGTGAAAGGTGAGGAAATACTAGAATTCACAGCTGGCACTCCCAAACTGTGCGAGAGTCTTCCAAAGTCTGCTCCCACAAAGTGCAATTACTTTGGTTAATTGAAAATAATACCACCCATTATTATGAAAACTTCCCTTCACACAGGACTGTGAGGAAGGTACTTCCCCCACTTGTGGCCTTTAATACACAGCTTTTCTCAAAGGAAGGATGGTGACTATGATGTTCTCTCCCTTTTTGCTTAGGAAACCCACACCTATTTCCAATACGTAAGATCTCAATTGTCTTCAACCTTCCAAATATCCTCCACAACCAGGTATTTGGTATCCTCCTTATGGACTTCCTTAATCCCTGACATTGAAGTTTTCTACTATAGAATTAAACACAACTTAATTAAACTAAAAAATAAACCAGTCACCACTGTACTGGTGATGACTTCAACAACTTTCCTGACTTGCACACAACCACAAACTGAAGTCTTAAGGTGATGAATTGCCTCTCTCATGCAAAAGAGTACTTCTAAAACCAGAAAAAAAACAGTTCAGAGATAACCGAATATTTCATTACCTTTTTTTTTCAAGCAAAGTATGTGACAAGCACATTTACTTCACAGCAGATTCCCAGCAATTGGCTGAATAGCTCCGTATTTCATTTTAAGTCTTCAAAAGAAGTTGTTACAGAATTTGTAATTTTTTTTGCAAGCTGCCCAGACTTAATTACAGACAGTTGAAACTTCAACATTAAATATAGGTCTAATCTGCTGCTTAATAAAAAATGAAAAACAATCAAAAAGTTGTTAAATGGCTATATCCAAACCATATGCATACCCAAACAAGAAAGCACCTCCACATATATTAGAAGACACCATGGAAGCTGCTATTGAATCTAAATGAAACCATAAAAATGTATAATAAACAACAACCACTTAGACTTGTAAATACTTTCTTAAGATGAGAAACTATTAATTAGTGGCTTGAGCAGACAGTTCAGTAAGGTGATAATTTGCCTTACTCTTCAGTTAAGACACTACTGAAAATATTTCATGGATGTTCTCAACTAAGTTGCATATTTATGTAAGATAAAACACAAGTGAAAATACAAATCTTTAGACACAGGAGCTATAAATACATGATGTGTCTGACATTACTCACATATATAAACTACTAAAATATGGGTTTCAAACCTTTTTTTTTTCTTTTCCCCCAAAAGAGTCTGTTCAAATTCATCCGTTCAAACAAATCTCACAAAATCAAAAAGCTCTTATATCTCACTTCTAACAGACAGACAAGTTGGTAGGACAGAAAAGGCTTTGAATTAACATCTTGGGTTTGATGCTTGTACATAACAAACCTGCACACAGTTTGGGAAAACTTACCCTTACCTAATATATAATACATGAGGAAACAAGAGCAACCAGAGACCCCAATACAGCAATGTTCCCTTCATGACTCCTCTTGCACAGGACTTTTCTGTTTCTTCCTAACCCCATTATTCATTATTATCGCAGAGAGTTGTGCATCTAATTTAAAATCTGTAAGTAAGAAGTATTTAAACAACAGCCCCGTAACAGTTATTACTGTGACCTAGAAACAGAAGCAAAGAGGTTCATCACAGTAATTAAAGGGCAGCAAATGATCTTTGTTTAATGAAGATGTGTTATTGGAAAGAGTAGGCTTCAGTGCCTCAGTCATGCAGCAGCAATGTCTGGAAACAAACAGAGGCCAATTAATTAAACAGTTATGAAGGGACAACATGACCTTTTATTTTCCAAATATTTATAATTATTTTTAAATGACTGAATAAGAATATAATTGTATGCAGATATATAGAAAATACGATATATTGTACATACTTTATGATAATAGAAGACCAACAAAAATGCCCTAAATTTTATATTGCTGTTTTTCAGAGCCAATTATGGGCTCTCAGCTGAGAGTGACAGACCATCATCATTAAATGAATCCAATTTCACATTGATAAAATTGATCCTATTAAAATAAACCTACTGGCACAAAAGGCAACTTCCATTGTTTCTTTCCAGTCAGCTTTGAGGGAAAGGGAGCTCAATCTATATCTACTTCAATCAATAGCTCTTTAAATGGCATCCACTGTGTTCCTCACCGACGCTGCCCTCCGAAGAACCATTCTGCAGTTTTAATCACCTGGAGACCAAAAGAAAGCCAATCATCTTTACCACACAGTGCTCTATGCCTTTTCTTTGCAGTATCCACTTAGGCCTCACTACCACCAGCATCAACCAGATGTAAGTAAAATTGTTAATATGCCTCAAAGTTTTGCACAAATAGCAAAAATCGTAGACCTGTTCCGGTCAAATATACCAGTAACATCAAAACAGATTTTAAATTTCAGCTAATTAGGAGAGATTAAAGGTTAAATATACAAGAAACCATTAAATCAAAATGTTTTCATTGCCAAATTTTATCTGTATGAGCTCAGCAATCTTAAATTGTGCACTTATCAACCTCTATGACCGAAACCTCATAAAGCTGCAGATAAGGACTGTAACAGGACCAGAATGTGGTTTACTCAGATGATCCCTTTAGTGGTTCTGCCTAGGGAAGCACAATTTAAGGCTTGGACTTCTTTTCTAGAGTATTGCACAACAGTGCAGTACGTCTGAGTCATCTTAAATGAGTAACAGTTAAACAACTAAACTCTACACGCCACATCACTTTCAAGAACCAGCTCCCTAAACTGAAAGCCTACACTATCAAAAGAACAGAACAGTCTTATATCTGCACAGCTTCTCAATTTTACTTAATTTAAAAGAATCAAGCAGGCTATTCTATACCATGAAACCAAAAATTTACAGAGGAAGTTTGACACACACCTATTGAATAGTTAGTGGGTGTTTTCACAGCAAAACTACTAAAAAGTACCAAAAGTATTCAAAGTATTGTGGTTCCAGGCATTTTTGTAGGCTTACATGAAAGAGACTGCTAAACCCTGCTGACCTCTGAAATTTGTACAGGTGTTCTTACTTCTTTCTATTTAATCGGGATATGCAAAAAAAGATAATTTGAGAGAAAGAATTTTCATGCCTCAGTCACATTAGCTGAGTTCCAAATGAATTGCTACCTTTAGGCATTAGTTTTATTCACAAGGAAAATAGTTGCATGGCTTTCCTTTCTTTCTTTTTTAACTTGATCCAATAACATGTAAAAATATTAATTTATTAATATAATTAATTAATAATAAGAAATAAAATATAAAGCACTGATGCTAAATAATTTTTCTAAATACATTTAAATCAGTACAAAGTTAAATACAAAACTTTTAACAGGCAATAAAGAGGGGATATATGACACATCTAACATAATATCTACTGTTGTCACAGATATTGTGACACAGATACATCACTTTACTCACAGGTATTTACAAATGTTATTGCTATTTTCTAATTGCATGGTGTTTCTCTGCTTTTATGCGGACATAAGAATCTTCTAATTTAGCACACATTTTAATAGTGGGATGATGTGGGGGCCCCAACATACAAAAGACCTGGACCTGTTGGAGAGAGTCCAGAGGCCATGAAATTGGTCAGAGGACTGGAGCACCTCCCCTGTCAGGACAGGCTGAGAGAGTTGGGGTTGTTCAGCCTGGAGAAAAGAAGGCTCCGAGGAGACTTAATAGCAGCCTTACAGTACCTGAAGGGGCCTACAGGAGAGATGGGGAGGCACTCTTGATCAGGGAGTGTAGTGATAGGACAAGGGGTAATGGGTATAAGCTGAAAGAGGGTAAATTTAGACTAGACACTAGGAAGAAATTTTTCAAAGAGGGTGGTGAGACACTGGAACAGGTTGCCCAGGGAAGTCATGGATGCCCCATCCCTGGAGGTGTTCAAGGCCAGGCTGGATGAGGCTTTGAGCAATCTGGTCTAGGGGAAAGTGTCCCTGTCCATGGCAGGGGCGGTGACACTCGATCTTTAAGGTCCTTTCCAACCCAAACATGCTATTTTCTCATTTAAAAGTCTCTATCATTCCAGACAGTAGGAAGATCATATTTCCTTGGTCCTGGGAACACTGACATAGTGCACAGAGTTAAATGACAAACACAGGATTCCACCATAACTATTAATCAAAATAAAACACTGGTAAAGGTTTCTCTGTTAACTCCTGTTCAGCTATGGTTGAAGATGACTTAGACAAAGCCAAGACATCTGTGCCATTCAGTGCAGTAAGCAACACTGCCCTTTATTGTGACCTTTGTTACATCTGCTGCATTTACAGAAGGAAAAAATTTAAAATACAATTAATTTTTTGGTTTAGAAAAAAATAAAGGCAAATTATTAAATCATAAATCTAAAATGTGTGGTATAGATGCAAATCTATGGTGGTGGAAAAACTAATATTTAGTCAAGTTTGTTAAAAACAGCAAATAAAAAGCATGTTGCATAAACTGATGGGGTGTGTACATCTTCATATTATCTGAAACCCAAAGTGCTAAAGGTTATTAAAGCCAAGATGCAGAAAACACAAAAATCTCATTTGGAACACTGTACACAAGGACAATAGCAGCTGCCATTCAGTTTGTCTGAATACGCGCAACGAATGGAGTCAAATCCAAATTTCAGAAAGAGGAGTAGACTGGAAATGAAGGAAGAGTTTTCTAAGTAAGAAGGTTTAGGAGAAGGTAAATAAGTATTACCCAGGCAGCATCAGGTTGTCAACTCTGAATGAATTAAATTAGTAAGATGCAAAAAGTCTGACCCACAGTCAAAAGATGAAAATTCAATAGCCTGAAACATTCCATATTGCCATACAGCAAAATGAATTTTTATCTGTCACTACCAGGAAATGGGATGCAGAGTTGACATCAGGTGATAAAGGTCAGGAAACACAAATCAGTATAATAGCACTCGTGTCATATTTTCCATATTACATTCTATCAAGTATTATTGTCCACACAGTTTTTCTTCTTTAATTTAACATTCCATGTATACACAATTTCCTGCCTCAAAATCTAAAATTTTGTTTGACACAATGGAAAACCTGGCATCTACAACACTTTAAAAAAATTATTGTCAGCGAATAGCAAAATAATAAAATGTTTCAAACTCATGGAGCTATCTGTAACTCAGAAGTTCAACAATAGCTGCCCTCAATGCACATAGATGAGGTAGATTACCACATTGAGTACTATACTTAAGTCTGCTTCTACAAAAGATATTTATCACTGAGTACTCAGGGAATACAAATGATTGCTAAAAACTTCGTAAGTATGATAGAGAAGTGTAAAACAAAAAGCAAAGAAGAAATGCACCAATTATTTTAGCCTGATAGTGGCACTACCCTGAATATTCATTTGTCCAAAATTTTCAGACAGCTGAGAGTGCACATAGCAGATCTGACACTCCAGGGACACACTGAAGCCAGCAGTGTTTGGCTTGCACAGAGGTCAGCATATGCCCAGAAACTTGACCCATTGGATTTACTGCACATACACAGATCAAAAACAAAGCACATGCCCATCTAGTTCATAGATCCATACAATTGCCTGAGGTCTTCCAGAAAAAAAGATACAGAGCTATGCAATGCAGCTGTAGTAGTGCATCTTTCCCATACTGATCACTGAGGCTTTGGTCACTTCTAAAGTTTCCCATGCAGCTGTCCAACCCCAATTATGGCATCTCTGGCAATGGTATTTGACATAAGAACGAAAATAACTATATTAAATACAGTAAAACTATACTATAAATCTAAAATGAACTATAAATCAACCTTCATAAAACAAAATACTGAGTGAATTTTACATATTGGAAAAAAAAAACCACAAGTCACTTCTTAAGAGTTTTTTATGTTGACATTTATTTAATGTGTAAAAGCAATAATGACCATAAAACAGGATACATAAACTAACCATTGCATTGTCTTCCCCTATTGCATCTTCAGAGTTTTAAAAGACTAATTTTATATAATGCAATTACCTTTATTTTTTTAAAGCAATCTTTTTAACTGGTCTCAAGAACATGTTCCAACACTAGGTTTTTAAGGGAGTAGGTAACTTTGCATTTCCACTGCTTTACTACTGCGCATGCCTGCACACCACAGAGAAAGCAGCCCACAATCCTGTTCTTTAACTAGTAACCTACTTGCTCTTCTCACCTCTGGGTCAACTAGGGAAAAAATATAGTTAAACCACCAGGAATATTCAAGACTAACTATGATCTCGTGTTAATCAGCTGAAATACTTAAGGAAATATAGGAAAATCCTGTATTTTTAAACTTTCATTCTTAAGCTGTGTGTCAGCTCACAGGCAGTAAATTCTGAAAAAATAATTTTTTTGGAAAACACCATAAGTACCATTCCCTATGACAAACAGAGAGGCAAAACGGGAAATATTTTAAAAGTAAATTGAAGCTTGGTCTCAGTGGGAGGTTTCCTGGGCAAACATTCATTAGAATTGAAAGACTTGCTATGAAGCAATATCACCTCTAAGCAAAGATGAGCTTGAACATCCCATTGGCCTTCCTGTAAATATCAGACAACCAAATTCAATGGAATCTCTAATCCAGGGCAAAGGGGACTGCAGAGTTTACGTGATAGGAAAGTTTGTTTAATAAGTGAGATGACGTGATAGTTAATACAGGGAAATCCTATTCCATCAAGTTAGAAGTCTCTGCTACTCCGATGTCTTTGCTATGTCCTTCTCAGGATGCTGGTTTTCAGAAAGACTGAGGAGCCTACATGTAGTGTTGTACTCATCCTTATGCGTATTCGCTTTGCTGTCACTCACCTGAAAATTTAGTATCTCTGAATCACATTTCTGAGTGCTCTCAGGTCCAGCAGAGATCCAGCACTCATTCTGAGCTCCAGCTTTGTGCCACATGAAACTATGATGCTGCCTCTGAATTCACAGCTGTCAAAGCCATATAGCCACCTACATACACTGCTCTGCTCAAGCTAATATATACTGCAGAAATAACCTGCAACTCAGATTATCTATTCACAGAAAAACAAAAGCTGTCCATATTTAAAGAGAGGAGTATTTTCAGGGATCAGCAAAATATTCTGCAGGAGTCCCAAAGAAGGGAAAAGGAGCTTAATTGTCAAAAATGCCACGAAAATAGTTAAAATAGAAAGGCTAAAAGACAGAAACAACTATTTTCTTATTTGCTTAAACATTATAGCATTCATTTCAAGAGGTACTTTCTGGAAATACAGGAAGCAGAATGTATTTTTTATGTTAAAAGCAACACTTTCCACTATACATAAGACCCCAGTCCAGTGAACAGGGTGATTGCTGCACTGTCATACTGTTTCATTATAGTGGAGAGGAACCTACCTTAAAGCAACTCTTGGCACCTTGTTTTTTCTATGTAGGCTTTTGAAAAACACTAATCATTTTCCCTAAAAAGACATTTTTTTCTTAGAGACAGTTTTCTCAAGGGATGGAAGTACATCAGCATAGAAAGAGTTATTTCCTTAGGGAACAGAAGGTGGTTCCCCAAGTCAAAAGCAAGGTAACATGACAAATTTCATAAATTGAGGAAATGAGCATAAAATTCAATCTGTTTTCCCATATAAAATACTATTAATGATGTATTAACTTATATAACAAAGACCATCTTAATAAACTTTCCAATTACATGTTTGAAGTATTCTTTGAGATCGACATCCACGTTGTTCTTCAGCACATCAAAAGAACATTTCCCAAGGGAACTACTAAGGAGCACCTACATTTAGCAGTAATAGAAAAGAAAATGGTTAGAAAAAAGCTGTCCCTTCAGCAGTTGTTATTAATACTAGAAGTTCACTTCCTCCATTTTTCTTTAAAGGTCTTACAGAAGAAAGGCAAAGGATAATTTTTTTTTATTTGTTAACATGGCAACTACAAATCTGATTTGGAATACATGATTCTAGGAAAGTTGGCTATAACCAAAATGTAATTAGCAAAAGAACAGATGACATATAGTGCTTCAGTGAATAATAATTTCCTGTGGTCCGAGTAGAAGAATCTTTCAGCAACTGTAACTAAAACTGAATCTGCATTACATTCATCACCCTGTTAACAACTACAGGGAAACAGGCATGCACTTGTTCAGGTCCGAGGTTCTGCCTAGAGACTTTTTCCTTCTTTCTCTTTCCTAATTTAGGAAAAATTCTGCTTTCCATTATATCCAAATTAAATTTGACCTATAAAACAACAAAATACTCAGCAAAAGATCCTGCAGTGCAAAATCTATCCAAATTGGTAACTTCAACAATATGTGAAGTAAAACTAACAGATTTTCCCCATTTTCCAACTGTAAAACTTTTGGTTTTTGTAATCAGTCACTTCTCCCCCGGGACTTCAGTAAGAAGGTGAGCGCATTGAGGGGTATGAGAAGGTGGCTGGGAGCACAAAGAAGGTACTCACACACTTTTATACACCCTGTGTTCTCACGTGCTTTGCCAGCTACATTCTTCTGCAAATCTGTATGTATAGCTAGCTAGGACTAATTTAAAATTCCTCACTTAGACAATGCATTCTTGCTCAAGTGGTACACAGCTGCTTTAGTCATTCAGAATATTTTGCAGGAGGTTGGTTTTGCTTACAAGTGGACATCTTCCCTGATGTCTGCTATAAATTAGCCTAGGAGCGCAAATAAAGGGAGTCTTATTGCATTATGTTTGGTGAGTTTCCTTGTGAGAAAGTGCTCAACAAAGAAAGGAAAAATTAGCCCAACAATAATACCATTCTGAGTGTATGTATTTCTGGGAATTGTATTTGCAAACTTAATAACGAACAGCAGTCTTTGTCACTGGAAATCTTGCTTCTGTGGGGAAACCAGGGAAAGGGAAATGGTAGGTGGGTGCATTTTATCTATAAAACCATAGTCTCACAGGTACCTATAGACATTGTTCTACAACATTAACATATTGCATTATATATATATTACATTATCTATTAGTTACAAAATGCATTCCATTAATAATATTCATGTGCATTACAGTAATGTGCCTGTAACTGAAAGCTGTAGCCAGGCATTCTTAGCATTTGTGTAATCAAAACTTATGCAATAAACTTTTAAAAACATATTCGCTTGTAATGTTTTGAACAATTACACAGCTGCTTGAGTGGGAAAACATGTTACTTCCTGCTGTGGTGGGGTATTTTAATTCACAAATTCCTGATTTTATTTCCTTGAATTCAGAGCACTACAACTACACTTGAAAAAAAAATAATCCAGAGCTAATTAGTTTTTGAGACAGGATCTTATTTTAAATTTCCACCTTATGGAACTGCATTGTAATATGAAGATATACACAGATGACAAACTATTTAGGTCAGTTACTGTCCAAATACTTTTTTTGCAAAGACAACAAAAGTGCTCAATATCATACCAATTAATACCAACATAGCTGTGTGGCTCATAACGAACAAAAAAATCAGATTTAGAGCTACCCACTGAGCTGAAAATATTTAGAATTACAACTGTAGCACTCTATAATGAAGGATTTCACAAGCTTGATATCCTTACTGCAGACAACTCATACATTAAACATTTGATGATGTGAGAAAAACAGAACACACTGTCTGTGCAAAAACCTTCTGTCTAGCAGAGCAACAAAAATAAATATTTCCTTGAAAAAACCCCAAACCTGTAAATGAAGCTACTTCTTTTACTTATACAGCAACAGCTTTATCTTCCGGGTGGTCAAGTATGCACCAGGCAAAGGAAAATGAAGAAATTTTCTAAACAAATGAAACTTTCTGATTCCTTTCTGTTGGACTACTTGGAATACTAAGCCCTCCCTGAAAATCTGGGTTATATTTCAATATTTTGAAAAACACCATACACAACCTGGCACAACACACACCTGAGAGGGTGTGTCACACACCAAACTCTTTGGCATTTCAAAACATTTAAAAAGCAACCTACTGACATATGACAGATTTCCACGGACAGCAGCAGCTGCGTGGCCTGGTGCTGTTGCCACTGTTAACCTCAGTTGCAATTTGATGGCTGAATTAAGTTGTCTGCCAGCAGTTCCAGCTGGCATAATACATTACTATGTGGTGTCACGCTGTTTAGCTACGGTCAGTGTTGTGGCATGCTGAGCTCCACATGTTTATCCTCTTTTTACAGATAAAGCTTAAACCCTGGAACTTCATGCAAAGTACTGATTTATTTAAGTCATAGCCAATCCAAGCCTAGTTTTATGTTAATTTCATCAAAATAAACTCATAAACAAATTGAATTCTCTCATCTCTGCACACTGTGGTACCATACATAGTAAGACTTTGGAAAAGGATGGTCCAAAGCTCTAGCTAAACGGCACTTTGAGGGCAAACAAAGTTTAATAAATCTATATTTCCTGGCTTTAAAATTCCTCCAAGGGCTGAAACAGGAAGATCAGTACAGCCTCAGGGTAAACACCTACAAGCTATTTTTGTATGGCACCTAGTCTTGATTCCACAAAGATGCACAATCCCATCCCACCTCCAGCCTCCATCTGTCCTGGATTCTAAGTGCTATTCAAAGATGCATTTGCAGGATACCAGAAAGAATATAATTTGACTGGAGACAAAAATATATGTAAAGTAACAAAGTTTGTTCCTTTGCTAGTGCCCACCCTTTTAAGGCAAAGGTGTCCAACTTATTGTCCACAGGCACAAGCAACCCAGCCCTGGTGTTCTGGTTTCTGAGGTGGGTACCCACACAGGGGTCAGGCTGAAGAACTCCTCATTCCATAGTTGCAATGAACAAAAACTAACCTGCTTTCCCCGTGTTATCATTTAATAGACATCTGTGTACCAGAAACAGGAGAACTCTGAAATACACTGTGTTCATAAGCCATATTGCTCTACTATATTTATTTCTAACACACTAAGTTTGAAACTGTATACAGCTATGACTTCAAACAGATTTCAGAATCTGATTTTAAGAATAGTGATAGAGGAGCATCCATTGTCATGGCTCATTTTGAGCCGCAAGGAATACATCACAGGGGCATTTTGACAAACAACATTTCTTGTCCTCTGCAGAGGTTAAGATGAGTTTAACGGTTGCTTTGGTTTTGGGGGGTTTTGGGGTTTTTTTTTAACATTTCATTGTATTATATATCCATATTCAAAAACACTATTACGTTTACTTCTGGGAAGCATTATTTAGGACAAAAAAAACCTCACAAACTGAAAAAAATGTTTCTTGTTCCATTTCAAACTGTATTAAATTCTCTATTCAGTTTCTTTTCCTTAAAAATAAACCATAACTTTTTAAAAATTAGACAATGAAGCACGGACAACCTTCCTGAGCAAAACAAATTAATAAAAAGGCTCAGATTTTATACAGTCCTCTGTTTTTTGACTGCTTTCACCACACAGTTATCTCTGAACACAAACAAGATAACCCCTTCATCAATAGTATACTAAACTCACAATTAAACTACTTTTAGTAGGTTTTGAGATTTTTCTGCAAGATTAGCTTTTTACTTGTACACTATTTCCAATGGCATTGACCTTTATTATTTCCAATACTGAATCCAAACAAGGAGGCTGTTAACCGTGGTCCCATGTGGAGTCAACAGGAAGCATCCTCATCTCTGCCACTTCACTGACCTCTCAGGATGTGACTGGACTCACTGCTTTTGCCTGCCCAGAGACTGGGCACACTTTTTTTCGCCTCCCTAATTACAGCACCTACTATTAAGGAAACATAACATTACTAACTAGCTCCACCACAACACACTGCCCGATCACTTCTAAAAGGTTACTTTCTTTCCAGTTACAATAATTCTCTTTGAGCTGTTCCTCAACCCGTATCAAAAGCACAGAGAATAATCAAGAAACAAACCCTTTATATGCTTTTCTGAGATCAAAATGAGTTTTAAATGCAGTTATGCGGAGCTTTTTTGGGGAGGAAGGGGGTGATGCCTTTCAATTAACGTGAATGAGAGTCTTTCCCAAGCAAGCAAAATGTGTAAGGAATGCAGAACGGAGCCCTTGAGGTATTTGGGGGATGGTGAGAGAAACAAAATTAAAAGTGACTGAGGTGCCTCTGTTAAAACCATCTACTTTGTACGCACATGAACATTTCCTCATTAAAGATTCATAAGGACTTTATAGTTTTAATGCACATGTGGCCAGTGTTACAGTTCAATAACCAGAACTCTTTTTAAAAAAAGGGGAGGGGGGGGGGGGGG
>WKFP01013882.1:183219-234411 GCA_011057875.1 Pterocles orientalis
AGGAGTGAAGATACTTTACTGGTTTTTTACTGACTTCCTTTTCATGGGAGATAGATACCTCCTTTTTTAACACCAAAGCACAATTTCTGCAAAAGCCTACCATTCTAAGAAAGGTCTGAACAGATGAAAAACAAATCAGTATTTCAGTTGTAATTCATATTCACAGCAGCTGCCCATTTCCTACTTCTGATTTTCTGCATTTTCTTGCCCCAACAAAGGATGAAATAACGGCCCTTAGTGACAAACCTTTTCTACAATCACCAAGCTGTCAGTGAGGAGCACCTTGAATGGCTCCTTAGCTGCAAAGGATAAAGAGGCAAAAATTAGAAAAGGATTACGGAAGGGAAAGAAGAGTCCTGCCTGTATCAAGTTGAACATTTGAACACAAAAGGCTCAACACTGGATTTCTGTAGGTCAGCCTAGGATAACTCTGACTTCAGCAGGATCTACCTGCCGTTTAAGAACACAGTGATTTTTTTCTTTATGAACATTTTTTTCTGGTGCAGGTTATACTCCAGTTCTACTACAGTCTGTTGAATTTCAAAGGTGGAGACATCTCTTTAAGGGCAGGCGTAACGGAGCTGTGTCTCACAAGCTGGGTAACGTTGACATCTCCCATTCTGTTACTTCATTTTCGCTGGAAAGCAGAAGAGCTTTCTGCTGCTCTTTTCCTTGTCATTTTCTTCTGTGGTCCAAATGACCCATTTCATTTTTCAGGAGTTTCTTTATTTTTCTCATCGCCAAAAAGCTATCAGCATCTGATAAAAAGCAGTGACTTTAGACAGAAGACAGGCAGGCATCAGCAAACCCTCAGCTAACTACCCAAGCTTGAGGGATGAGACTGAGGGATGACTGAACTACATATCGTTAGACTTCTGGCATAGTTCCCCAAAGGAAAGGTTTTGCAATGAAGCAAATAACTGTAAGGATTGCCCTGAAAAGGGATTAGTTTTTTACTTGATTTTTTTCCCCCAAAGATACTCCTAAATAGTTCTTTTTCAACGCAATACAGACCATCCACTCATAGGCCAGATCTCCTCCTTCAGTGCCTTGCAAAGCATATCCAGAGTGTATTATTTTTAATGTCAATTATTTTCTTCTCCTCTGCTGTGTGGAGCATGACTCCCACTACAACATTTACTACTCATTCTAGGAATGAGGAACACGAAACCAACATCTAAGCTCAGATTTCCAGCAATGTCCGAGGCCAGGCCTAGCCAGTTTGCTCAAGTAACACCCCAGAGTTGTGGCTTAAACAGATTCAGAGCAATTAATTTTTCTCCATTTTCAGCAGCTCTTTGGTACCCTCCCTTCACATTGTGTTAGTATCAGCACCCCATCCCTCACTCACAGGTGTCCTGTTATATATTCCCAAGCTATCTCCATTGCAGTACCAATCTACATTTTCCAACCCTGCTCTCTCTATCTTGATTTTTATTTAATCTCATACTCCGTTTCTCCTCCTCCTCCTATTTTTATCTTCTCTTTTACACTTTCCACTAGTCTTCTTCAAAGCAGAGGCCTTAGTCAGAGTGCTTTAAGTCTTAATAACAATAGTACCATCTATGAAGATCACCTTTATCTCCAGTTCAGTTGAGCATGCACGGTTCCCCAATATTGGCTAATGTGCTCTTTGGCTTAGTGCTGTGACATTTCAGTGCAGACAAAAAGCTCAACGGGTAAAGTTCTGTGCTCCATCCAGAACACAAATCCCTCACAAAATAGGCAGCCTTTCTATACACTAATTTCCAATTCTGTCTAGCTTCTTGCTATAATAAATCCAATGCTAATGTCCCTATACTAGTAAAATATTTAGTGTACTCTGTTTGACTTTCATTCCTCAGAATTATTTGGCAAGAGAAGTCTCTACATCTCAAGATAATTTTCTCACTATTGGCTTCAGGATGACAGAATATTTTTGTGGTGAATGACCACATCTGTACCATGTCAAGCTTAGTTAGCGATTAATAACGGGGTACTACTATTCTGCCTACAAATCTGCATGCTCATGAAATCTAACAGCTACATTAAGAGTGACCGATTAGACAAATGTCAGTCACAAATGCATGCAACTTATCTAGTAACCCCAACAAGTCTTGGGAAGAGAAGCAAAATGCAAATTTGATCAATGTAAGTTTGTTCAATTATATTGTTCAAATTTTGACCCAGTTTAAGGTTGGTTTGTTATATATTCTTGCAATTACGGCTTGTTTTATTATTAAGTATTACATAAGATTATACAAAATTTTTATTCATATGCTTATGCCCACATCTATCAGCTGCCTTCTCAGCACAAATCCAAAACATAGCCTCTTACTGACTCCTATGAAGAAAGTAACTCTGTCCCAGCCAAAACCAGGACACGTGGGCAAAGACAATCAAGTTGACAACTATACTGAAGGATATCATAACAGCAATAGCAATTCCCATTATGACACCTGAATTTCAAGGCGGGGGTGGGGGGAGGGAGGGAAGAGGATATTTATACTTCTCAGTATGGGGTATTTGACACATCACCGTGAGGAAAATTTCCAGGTTTCTTGTGATAGCATTCTACAGTTTACAGCCATAGAGACCTTTAAAACTCAATCTCTTAAAAATATTTACATGCAAAATCAACATGAAGAGACAGATAAATCTATAGTACAATTGTTTTTTTTATCATCTTTAGTATTTCTTAATTAATTCTGCTGAGATCAGAGATGCAGCTGTCATCATCTAATCTGATCTGTTTATAAAAAAAAAAATATTGTTTTAGCAGTTGATTCTTATACTACTAAGCTCAAACAGGTCATTCAGAACTCCGAAACTGAAGCTTTTTAAATATCACAGGACCAAAGTCTGATGTATGGCAATCTTTTATTTTGCTTTTCTTTCATTTTTTCCTATTTTTTATAAAAATTTTTATTTTTTTTTCCCTGTTTGGTTAGGTTCAAAGTTTTACTGCATTTGCAAAAAAATTTTTTCAGCAATACATTTCTTTCACATACAATATTGTTAATGATAGTCCAGAGCCCCGTACATATCTTTGAACTCCTTTCCCTTATTTTCTTTATGCACACAAATCCAGCAGGTTATTGCAAGAATGACTTTTACTGGGAATTTCCACAGTGTTTATATGAGATATACACACATATAAAATATACCAAGTGAATGTTGTTAGATCATTGATTTCATTGTTTAATATAAATCTTTGCATGTATGTAATGTATATTGTTTAAAAGCTTGCATCTCAGCCAAATGAAAACAGATCATTATCAATCTGCGCAAGACCACATCTGAAACACAGAGACAAATCTCTGTCAGACTTCAAGCCTGCATATTTCAAATCTGAACTAACAGTGTTGAGGGAGATGAGGGGAGTGGATAAAGATCTCAATTTTGCATAATTTCTTTAAAACATGGCCAAAACACTTTTCTATTTGTCCTCAGAAAGAACCCAGCTGCTCTTCAATGAATCTGTGTAAGAAGTTAACCCCTAGATTAACCTAAAATGAACCAAGCAACAGCCAAAAGTTCTGATTAAATTATTCACACTAGAGATTAAAAACACAGAATTAGAACAAATCTGTACTAAGCTTTCAGAAGAGACTTTTGTATAGGGAAGGAGAAAAAAAAAAACAAAAAATTAAAGTTTTAACCTTTTAAATGTTCTGCTGGATACAGAAGTCTGAATTTTGGAAGATTTTTAAAGGAAAGCTTTGTATAAATTATCTATATAATTTCACATTTGCCTAAAAGATGGCAACACTAATCTTAATGAGAGTATCTACTACATTCTAGGAAAAGACAGTATACAATTCTATTAAGCAGATATAAAAATAGTACATAAAACACATTTAGAAGGAGTTCTATGGTGCAGTAAATTACATGTTTTTTTCTCAAAAAAAAGGAATTTATTACTCATATTCACCAGACAACAAAGCAAGCCAAGAATGGGTACCCAAACTTATGACTGTTCAGAGTATATAGAAAACCAAATCAATTCAGAAGTAAAGGAGATGTGTAGAAAATGGACAGTTGAGCATTATTCTAGGCAAAAATGATGCAGATCAAACCATGCCCGGTGTACTTGTTGCTGATGAAAACTGTGTTATATCAAGAATAGATTGACCCCCACCATCACTTCAGTGAGAGGTTTATTTAGGTTAAGACAAAGGATACGTCTTTGACTCTGGAAACAGCCAATTAATTTTGAGATTACAATTGCTGATTAGCTTTTAAAAAAAACTTCTAATAAAGGTTACCTGCCAATAATAGATAAAAGAGTCAGGAAACAGGAAGCACAAATCACCAAGGCGTGGTGTATGTATGGATATTGATATTTTCCTTACCTGAACTGTAACCTTCCTCCACAAGGTGTGGTAAGCTTTAATCACTTCCATTGCCTCCATCTCTAAGAGCAGTGAAGGAGGAAGCAAAGAAGGGTCAGAGGATAATGACCTGCAGCTATGCCTCACATTGTGTTTCTTTCAGCCCCTTATTGCATTGTTCAAGTCTCTTCTCTGACATTGTTAGGAATGAAGCAAACAAGAAGCAAACCAGCTTCTTTCAATTTAATTCTATGAAGTCTGGTAGGATAAAACTAAATAGGTATACTTAGGCAAATAAAAATAACATTTAGAAATCCCTTGTTTTCAGAAATATAATAAATTGAAATAATTATAGGATTAGGAAAATACAAGTGAATAACCAGAAAACAAAGCTTATACATTCCCAAATTTAACATACAGAAAATGCACACAATAGCTGACATGCAAAAGGAGAAATGTCAATAAAGAAAAAAAAATTGCTTTGACTTTTAGCATTCTAGTGTAGATAGCTTGCTCATTAATTGGCTGATTGACTGTTCTGCTGACCTTCTGGGTGAGTGGTGGAGCAGGCAGGCTGCCTTCCTTCAGGCTTACTGCTGGCAAATTGGCACTGATATTACACATACACACACAGGCCTTCTATTTTTTTAATTTCTTTGTATCCATCCTTCTGTCTCACACAGGAGCTTGAAACTTCAATGGAAAATGAAAGGTAGTTGCATTTAGAACAAATACTGCCAAACTGGCAATATTCTACCAGTTCATACTTAGCTAACCTGAATCTATCCTAGCAACAGATGTAAAAAGTACACTCATTCATGTGTAGCTCAAAGTTAGAAATTCATCATGATTCATACTATTCTTAATGTCAGAACACCGACCTATGAGCTAGAGGTAATACTACCAAAATAATATTGCATATAAAGCGATTGTTCTCAAAGTCAAGATCGATAAAAGTCGCTCAGCTATACTACCTCCATATTGAAAGAAAAGGTACCATTTCTAGCCTTAGTTCAGCCTGTGGATTGAAGTAAGAAAGCCAGCAGCAGCAGCTGCTATCACACATTACTTTTTACATTAGCCCATTGCTAAAGTTTGGCAGTAAAATCTGTAAGCCAGTATAAAAGGTTCTTTCAGTCATTCTGCAAGACTGATAATACCTTGCATGATCCTGTCTGCTTTTTGCTGGCTCACCACACTTCATTAGGGTTTGTTTTTTCATATATCCCATATATCATCTTTTAAATGCTGTTGAACTCTACAATGACTTAAATAGGTCATCAGAAAAGCTTTGGTTTCAGAAAATTTTCTTAATTTCATGGGAGTCTGACTGTGGATCACAAGGAAGTGTACATGGTTTTTATCCTTCCCAGTTATTTTAATAAGTTTTTTAAGTTTTGTGTAAACCTAGTTTACACAAACAGTTCCCACATCTGCTTTTATGTGAGAGTAACTTACCAGGAAAACTGGGCAATCAATGGGACTTCTTCATAGTGTACCACAAGTGACTTCAGTAACGTACATTAAAGCAACAGATTTACAACCTCTGAAACATGCAAGCACTAAAATAAGTAAATAAAAAGCGCAGAGTTAATGCTCCACAGTGCATTAAAAATGCTGGAGTTTTAGTCCATTGAGCCTCAACTTCACTAAGACATATCAAGTATTTAAAGAAAAGAATTTTCTAGGTTCGTTTAGCAAAAGGAAGTGTGGCATAGCATGTGTTAGCATGTTGCACAAGTTGAAGCAACAGCACCAACAATGACGTGCCTATACCAGCTTTTGGATACATTGGCAGGAGCCCAGAGTCCTGAAGAGTTCATGCTCTGGTTGCTGGCATATGCTCAACTTCATGTGACCAGTATACATACTTCATAAATTATGGTTCTATATTCTTTGCAGACATCAACCAATAAGATTGTTTCACTTCTCAGCCTGTACCTACCTTTTTTCCTAAAATGCTTGCTAACGAAATGGCTGCTCAGCAGCATGCCAGCTATGTTTTCTGAAGAAACATGGGCTCTTCCTGTGAAAAAGAGTGGAGCATTAGGGAACAGGACCTCCATAACACGGAGGTGTGGAAAGCCACAGGGGCTACTGACAGGCATTAGGCAGGCTGTAGGTATGAAACTGGGCTTAGCTGACTGGTGTGAGAATTAAACCCTAATTCTTTTATGGAGGGATTATCACATGAAAATCCCTTACCAGATTTCTGGGGAAAGTGGGCCAAAAGTAAATAAGAATATAGGACTTCATTCGCACTTATGGAACTGTTTAAACAATTATACAGGTATGGAATACTACACAAAAAAACAAAGTACCTGTCTTGATAGGTTATTTCAACACAGCAAGAATAAGTAGACAGAATGGTATTATAGGAATCACATGCCTATGAAATTAATATTTCACCTAAAAACAGATAACTTTTTTGAATTTTCAAAGGGAACAGACCTGAAATGAGAAAACAAAACTTTAGGACATGCATCCACTAGCACAGTAACTCAACACAGAATTGGGAAGACCAGAAATTTCCTTATGTCAGTACAAACAAAAGAAGAAAGCTGCCACAAAGACCATTTTCAACACATGCTATTGCTAATCCCTTCCAAACAGGTAGGTGCCTTCCCATGTTCCACGTGTGTCCTCCACCCTTCTGCTAATATTTATGATTTTATTATATCATTTTTCTGCTTTCACTAAATGTTTTTACTTTCATTAATTTCACTCCTTAACATAAACTCAAACAAGGCAAGTAGAAAAAGCAGAAAATGACTGAATGAATGAGAAAGTATGTCAGGGCTCTTAGTTAGGATGAATGTCCTCCCCTAACAGTAGGACAGAATCCGAATTCTATGATTCTACGAATCATCACAGACCACTACTCATACCCCTGAATGCAAGGAAATCAGGAGAGAAGTCCTACAACAAAAGGCCTGTATTGTACCCTTCATCTCTGTGCAGATGAAAGTTTGAATAAAGAAAAATCCAAACAGATTATCAATTTACTGAATTCTCAGTTCTAGAGAAGGCAAAAAGGAAAGAACCTCCCCCATCCATCCAGTAGTGTCAGCCCTCAACCTGAAAATCATAAAATCATAGAAGGGTTTGGGCTGGAAGGGACCTTAAAGATCGAGTTCCAACCCTGCCATGGGCAGAGACACCTCCCACTAGGCCAGGTTGCTCAAAGCCTCATCCAGCCTGGCCTTGAACACCTCCAGGGACGGGGCATCCACAACTGCTCCGGGCAACCTGTTGCAGTGCCTCACCACCCTCACAGTAAAATATTTCTTCCTAATATCTAATCTTAATACACCCTCTTTCAGCTTAAAAATGCTACCCTCATCCTTTCTCTATTGTTCCTGACAAAGAGGGCCTCCCCATCTCTTGTTAAGTACCGGAAGGCTGCTATAAGGTCTCCCCAGAGCCTTCTCTTCTCCAGGCTGAACAACCCCAACTCTTTCAGCCTATCCCCATAAGGGAGGTGCTCCAGCCCTCTGACCATCTTCGTGGCCCTCCTCTCGACTCACTCCAAAAGCTCAATATCCTTCTTGCGTTGGGGGGTCCCAGAGCTGGACACAGTACTCCAGGTGGGGTCTCACGAGAGTGGAGTAGAGGGGAAGAATCACCTCTCTCGACCTACTGGTCACACTTCTTTTGATGCAGTCCAAATAGGGACAACAGAAATAAAAATAGGAAGAAAAGTAAGAATCAATTCAAGGCCATCAGCAAGAAGCTTTAAAATTTCACTGTACTTCTCTAAGTGACAATTTGGTTAGTACCAGCTGGTTACAAAAGACTAGAGAAAGCAACTTTATAGACTAAGCTGTTAACATTCCAGTGAATTTCCCAAGCATATTTACTGCATGTAGACACTCCAGAGGGGTCTTCCCTGCATTTAGGTGTATGAGAGTTTTACAACACGAACATCACTTCTGTATGTTAAAATAAGTTAGAATTCTACTTGTCTGAGTATTCAATAAACTGGATTCAAATCCATTTTTTAGGCCATAAAAAGAGTACATCATCTTTACATAGAAAATAAATCATTACAGATAATAATCTTACTTTTAGACACATTTCAGGCTTTGTGCCTATAAATATTTTTTTAAGGATGTATACATTTCATGGTTATTTTCATGATGTCACTAAGAGATCATTGTATTTTTGGCTTGCCTAGACAAGGAAAATGAGTATTACACCATTGTTTATGAAGGGTGAACCCTACAATGAGAAAGGGATTAGTTTAAGTTAAAGGATAACAGCACTGTAAAGTCATATGGATAAAAATAGGCTATGAATACATCCAGATCACAGATTAGAAAAAGTAGAAATTTTAAAAATAGAAATAAAAATTTGGAGCAGCCCTCAAATTATTTCTTCAAAATGCAGTTTGAAACTGTTACAGAAGGGGGTTTATGCCCAGACAGGCCCTACTAGAGTTAGAAATTGCAGCTTGTGACATGAATTTTCGCATATCCAGAGTTGTATCCTCTCTGGGCATCTGCAAAAACTAGCAACTTTTTTTATTTCTTGCTTGATGCAGAACACAGCTTCAGGAGCTTCCCCCAATCCTCCCTTTTCACTAAAAAAGACTAAGGAGGGGGGAATGTTGGATAGTTCACATTGGCAACCTGAACTGGTCCAGTACTGAAAAAATTTCAGGTGTCTGTATTGGTATATCTTGCTGGCATACTCATGATTAAAGGAACTGTCAGATTTGGACTGATTTGGATGTATTAGTTACGGTGGCAAAGACATATACAAAGAAAATGTAAAAAAAAAAAAAAACTGTGACACATTACAATTTCTTCTCCTCTGACACATTATAATTTTCAGGGACATTATTTTGAACTAAAGCTTCAGTGTTCTTAATGGAGTGCTAGAAAGCAATTAATGAGGTGGTTAGCTTATGGTGTATATGAGAGTTTAACAGATTTTCTTTTTATCCCTGGAAATTCAGCCTGCCTACAACCCACTCTGGTCTTACATTCCTAAATATTTTTGGAAGTTCACATAACTCTGTACAGTAGGAAAGCTTAATACAGTACTCAAATGTCACTCAAATGGGAGAATTGTCCCTTGTGAGGCACTTGCACTTCTCAGAAATACCTAAAAGCAATTAATGGTACAAAGAGGAAAAAAGCTATCAAATTCTCAATTTAGCTGCTGACACAGTATAGAAAACACTGTTTTGTTCTCAACACAATGTACTCTAAACTCTCATTTCAGTTGAAAAGCACGTCTTTAAAGTCTTTTAAAAAGTATTAATTTATTTTGTATTAAGAAACAAATCTGAATATTGAACATTTAAAAAACGGAAAGAACACTTGGTGACAATAACAAATGCACTATGTGCCTGGGGAATGTACATTAGCTGTAAGAGTTTCTTTCATTGGCCGTTAATTATAGCATCACAGCAAAAGTATTACAGTCATGGTTGAGAGGGTATGCTTTTTAATAAAATTGGGTTTTTTTCAGGTGCCTACAACTAAAATATTTTTTCCTGATTTAGCATTTTTCATGCTTTTCATAGACAGAAATGAATTGATTTTAAGAGTTTCAAGCTGCCCCTCTGTCAGTTTTCTGGGTTATAAAAGCATGATAAAAACCTTTTTATTTATGCTTCAAGAAGTTTCTTGCATTATGCTAACTCAAGTGGCTTATTTTTAACTCAGACTGCTTATTTCTACAAGATGAAGCTCTCTATCATTGTGTAGAACAATTTTATTTTATTCTTTCAAGTTCACAAGCAAACAAAAATACAGATTTTTTTTATTCCAGCACAATGTTTCCCTCTGTATTCTCCTCAGCAAAACACTTTCTAAAGCTGAGCATGGAGGAATTTTGCAATTCTTTTTTTCACAGAATATGTGCATAGCTCAGACTACACAAACATCCTCTATAGCTCTCCCAGTCACCTTCCATTTCAAGAATGAGGCAATTTGTGTTAACACAAGACAGCTTATCATGTGCTAAGTCTGCATGCAATTTTCTCGTGAGAACAACCATTTTGTACCTACTTGACACACGCACCACTATACTACACCCAGCTAATCAATTCTGTCTATATCAAGACGTGGGGAGAAAAACTGCCCACAGCTGTTATATTACATCATCTTTCCTAACTACTTCAGACAACTCATTTTGGGAGTTTCTTTTTTTAAAACTAAATTGGCATAAAACATTGTCCTTCTTTCCATTTCTTTTCAAGTACATTTTTTTTAAGTTTTGCCTTTTCAGAGATTATTGGTGAAGCAGAAGTGTCAGACAACAAGCTACGCTTTCTGCAGAAATTCCCAGAAGTTCTGAGGGTAACAAGCTCCCAGGGTCATTGGGTACCCTTGGAAGATTTACGGACTACCATGATATGAATGAGTAGAGTAATAGCATGTTTTCATCAGAGATCTCACAGGCTCATCGTAGACATGAACTTTTGGAAGAGAATAACTTACATACATATTTTTTTTATAAGTAAGAAAATGAGAAATGTCTGTCAATTGATATCAAGGAAGACATAAAGAGACAAAAAAAAAAAAAAGGTATAAGTAGGGCCCAGAAAAATCTCTGGGAGGGGAGAATGGAGTTTGGAACTTCTGCTACTGACTTTTACCTGAGCACAGCACAACACTGAGGAAATGTTCCTATTCAGAATTTGAGGTTTCTTACATTTTATGGCCAGATACTACCAGATGAGGCTAAAGACCACATTGCATATGAATACAAGAACTTTTTTTGACTCTGAAAGCATATTTCATCAATAGCCTTCAGCTGAGGGATCAAAACCACAAAATACTGAACACAAGAGTGCTGTCAACTTACCTCGCACCTCACTTCACAAGATTAGCTCAGTTATTGATCAACTGACACTAATTTTTATCAGCTTGGCTTCCCAGCCCTTAAACCACATTTCTCTTTTTCCTACTTCTTCAACCAGTCTGCCATTTCCTTACCGAAAAGATACACAGCTTGCATCAGACCTAAACACTATAGTCCAGCTTTACCATTCCAAAAAGATTTTGTATGTGAATATAACACAGTTGTAATGAAATACATGACATCTATGGCGAAGACGTTCCTTAAATTGCTATGTCCCCACAGAACATTTCTATTTTGTCACACTAGTATTTCCAATAGAAATTTGTTTTGTCAGGGGAAAAAAATGCAAATAGTTACACTCAGAAGTATAGCAATGGAACCTGGCAAACTACTAACATCTTAAATATCGTTACCATACCACATACATACGAACAGCTGGCAACTTCACGCCCAAACTGAAACCCTAGTTTCATGCCAGAACTGGAGGAACGCAATCCCAGAGGCACATTCAGAACATCAGCCGCCACACCAATGAGCAGTGCCTGCGAGGGAATGCCGCCCTGGCAAGTCTTATGTCTCATTAGAAAGCATGGAATTAAGAGCCAAGACATGGTCTGGTAGCCCATGTTGTTTTTATCAGAGGGGAAAAAAACACTACATGAATCAGAAATTAATGTGGCTGTTTAGGAGACAATCAAAAAACATTCTTAAGATAGAAAGAAAAGATTCTGTGTCTAGAACACACTTGGTTCTGGACCCTTGCACTAAAACCATGGGATTGATTTTACTAACCTATTTTTCAGAATTAATTACTGATATTTTTAAACAGCACGGTAATATCCAAAAGGAAACATCCTCTCTTTTTAGAATTTCTGCTTTTTTTTTTTGCACATTATGGTGTAGCAGTTCTACACAAGTAGACATACAGGGTATTTTCCTGCTGTCTCATCCTCTGAAATACAAAGAATGTAATGTCTGATAGTCTGTATTGTGACTTTGTACTGGAAAATAACAAATGACTGGAGGAAAAAAATACATTATCTTTCTGTCAGATTACATTACAAATGCCTCGATAGTTACTTCATGCTTGTAAGACTTACAGTACGGATGCCTATACAAAGAGGGTAATGTAATTTTCCTTGTAATTTCTAACTCCTCTGTTTCTGACAGTCATACTAAAAATAACAAGAGTTTTACAATTCCTGATACAATGCTAAATCTCTTTCATACTCAACACCAGAACATAACAGCTTCTGGAGTTTAGAGACTTTTGGGAGGTTTTGTTTTCTTGATTTTGGGTTGGTTTGGTTTGCTTTTTTGTTTTATTTGGTTTTGGTTTGGTTTGGTTTTTTGCGGGGGGAGCAGAAATAAAAAAAAATTCACATACTCAGCTTTTACATGACCAAGTGAGTAACATTGTTAGTCACAGGAATTAATCAAGAGATCCATAAAGGATCACAGAAATAAAATGAAAAGGTAATTTTTAATTAAGTTTGACCAGTCTGACTTGTGACATTGATCCTGCATCTGTTTCCCTTTCTCTGGTTTCTCAAAATTTCTATGCAACAATTGCAAATTAAGAATCCTCCTTCTGTGCAGTTCATTCAAATAGTGCCTGTGGCCAAATATTATTTACTTCGAAACACATTTCACGCAGTACTCCTCTAATTCTACATGAGGAACAACCAAGTCTGCTTTTCTGTTCCACGATGTTTTCAAAGAATCCTTCAGGTTTGTTGTTGCCCCTTGCTGCTTATGTAACCAGGCAGATATCTTCATCAAGCTACAGCAGTCAAGGCATGCATGGATCTCTCTCATGTCAGAACACTGAACCCAGAAAATGCATATGCATGCACTGGTTGTGATGACAGTACATGGAGAAGGAAAATAGCAACCCTGCAAACTTAAAACTCCTAGTGCTGGGTCAGGATTTTGTTCGTTACATTAACTCTTGCTCAGCATATTTCTAATTTTATATTGTTCACAGAAAAATAATACATTCAATAGGACAGCCACAGCTGACTTTCATCCATTAAAAAAAAAAGAAAAGAAAAATATAAATTTTTACAGGTAGACCTATTTGCTAGCAGGATTCTATCAACTTTTAATAACAGTATGTTAATACAGGTGTTTTATATACGGATTCATCTTATTTGTATTTTTCCCTGTGATAATTGATTACACCAAATCATATTACTGGAAGAATAGATCAAATTTATGTGTGGACTAAAACTGAGCCTAAAAAGCCTATCAAGAAGACAAGAGGATGACTTCAGCCACATCCCTTACAGCCCTGCGAACATTTGTCACAGTCCTCTCAGGTATAGAGATACGCTAGCACTGCCTCAGTCTTGTCACTAAGACAGTCTTGTCACCAAAGACAATAGGTTGAGAGTAATCTCTGTTCCTGTGCTCCTCCATCACCCATGCACACCCTGTGCTGTTCAGCCTACTCAGATTGGCACCATGGGATTTAGTGAGATTTATTTCAGTTGTAGTCAAAGCTAAAAATTTTTCTGATACAGGACAATTTTCTGCTATGAAACGAGCTTTTTCACTGCTTATAAAGAAATGGGTTTTATATTTACTACTAAACTTAGCTAACAAGAGATTTTTTGTGACACACGGAGCTGCATTAAATACATCAACTTAGCATCAGTATCCTCTATCTGCACTCGTGTATTTGTGCCCATTAAGACTGCTTCCCTGTCAGGCTAGAAAACATACACTGAAAATAAATATATGGTTCAATACATAAGGTAGAAATGTAAAATAATTGGAATTACGTAATCATCATTGTACTTCTTCTTACAATGTTTTTTTCTCTCAGGATTCATTGAGATGGTCCAGTACTACTAGATATGATGATATGAGGTAAGCAGTACTATTTCACAGATGAAAAACAGAGAGGGATAGAGATCAAGTGATGTGACAAAACTTTAATACAAATTTGTGTCAAAATTTAAGGAAGTCCCTGATTTCCAATTATTTGCCTCAAATAAAAGCTTGTTCTTTCAAAAGATTTTCTTCTTTCAAAAGACTATTGTTTAACATCAGTATATAAGTATTATATTACTTGACTACTACGCATTTGCACAAGCATGCACAAAATTCCCTACTTACACAAACACCTTTATGATTGAAAAGGATTAACTACTTTTAAGCAAAAGACATAGTAGTTAAAAAAAACTGTATTTTTAATTGAGTGCAATGCCTAAAATGTAGCAACTTCCAGGATCAGATGATGACAAAAGAAATCTGTCAATAAAGTCAAGCAATAAAGTTGTCCAAATTAAGCTGTCAGTTGGAAATCTATCCATTATAAATAAGATAATTTTAGCTAAAAAAGTTGACAGGAAACTTCTAATTGCAATCTTACATTTTATTGGTAATAAATACATTTGTATTTTTGCATTATTTACAAGATATAATTCAAATATTTTAAGTGTTAATGAGGAATGCATATTTAATGCTAAAAATAAAATCTTCTAAATGAGAAACTGAAGATATTCTGGTGCTACAAGGATCATTTTTGTATCTCTTTTCAGTCTGATATCAGACTCATACCAGTCTCACCAATCCATGCCATTAAAATTGTAAGATATTAAAACCATTGTACATAAATTGGATTTTATGGAACTAAATGGATTTTATGGAAAAAATACTTTTTTCTGAGAGGCATTTAATTATTAACAATAATTCATTTAAATGTTACTAACTTCATTGACAGACACATGAAGTTAGATATTTAAAGAACACATTCATTTAAGTGGACATCTCTGTCTTCTGGCTTTATCATTATTGAGTAACATGAAAAAAATCATCATAACGGTAGAGGACCAAGCACCAAAGTGAAGCAAATTCCTAGATCATGTGGGCTATTATGGCTGCAAAGGAAGATTGGCAGCAGTGGACATGGAAAGAGCCCCAGGATGGGTAAGGAACCTAGTTCTAACTGAGGGATATGGTGCAAGACCAGACAAAAATATCTTTTAGTGGCTGATAACAGCATTCACAATCAATGAAAAGATGAGATGGTCAAGCAGATTTGTGTATTAAACTCTGAAAAATACACCCCAATTTACTAGCTTCTCACTCATTTTCTTGGTAGAAATTGGTTCTCCATGCTTCGGGATGAGCCTTAAACAACATCTATTTCACAAAAAGCTATTCTAATTTTAGGTGATAAATTATCATTATGTTGGCATTTTCTTTCCTCTTTCTGACCTGTCTGCTGCCTGACATATGTTCATAGCTTTTATTTTACTCTTCCTGTATTTGCAAAGCTCTTCATTTTCTGAGTATCTCCAACCTGTCAAACCTTATATTTGCAATAGATGTGTCTCTGAAAGAACTGGTGCCTTAACTTCAGTAATTAATAAATTTTCCTTTTTGAGCTTAAAATTTATAATTGTCTTAGTACTAATATATTGCAGGTAAGCATACTTAACGTCAACTAAAAAAAACTGCCAACTATACTAGCTGCATCCAGAAGTGAAAAAGGAAACTATCCTGCTTCATGCAAACACTAGCATCACTGTAATTAGAAAGACAGTCTCTTAATCTGACACTGAAACCGAAAGGGTATCCCGAAGATTTTTCTTCCTCCATATTTTTCCAAATACAAAAACCAGATAAAACCAAACAGTTTCAATCATGCCATGACTACTTATATAACAGACAGCTCTGACAAAGAGGTTTTAAAATTGCCCTTTCCCTCAATAATATCACAGCATTTCTATAAACATGACTAAATGGCATTTGAGACAAATCAATGTGATCATTTCATGTCTCTAATATTATTAACCTATTTTCTGTTTAAAGCACTTTCATGAAGTCAGGGACACACTCCTTGCTTACAAGCTCTTCATAAAAAAAAAAAAAAACCAAAACAAAACCAACAACTTGTGCCATTGGATCCTGGCTGTCAGTCTGAAATATTATTATTTTATAATAACTAATATTTTTCTATTTTTACAACAATACAAAAAAGAACACTTAATTCTAAATTTAATTTATGAAGTTTCTAACTTTGAAGGTGTCGCCACATGTGATGATAAAAAAATTGTTTTCCAATTTCTTTGTGCATATTTCCAATCCCTTACAGTCCCTAGGAAGAACATTTCTGTTCCTTCACGTGTGTGTGTGTGTGTGTGTGTGTGCGCGCGCACATGCACATTTCAAAAGTATAGGCAGGAAAAAAAAAAATGAAGTGGCCAGTACTTCAGAGAATGTAAATTGCATGTTTAAAGAAGCACATCAGTATATCAAAATGTGAAACCTTTATATTTTACCCTTTCATCACTTGAGTTTTGCCAAAGAACATCTAAATACCATATTTTTATACCAGCTGTTTAACAACGTTTTTTCTATGGTCTAATTTGTTGTGCCTGCTTTTCCTCCCCTTTCATTCCCTCAAGTTAATGTGTTATTACTTCAGTTGCACAGCACAATATATAGTTGCAGAATGTCATACTGAAATTACTAAACTTTTATGCAATGTTATCTACTAATAACTGAGAACAACATGTGATTGCATAGCACTGCCACATGGTTGGTAACTTTACAATATAGCAACACTTTATAAAAGTACACACAATCCAAGTGCGATATGGTTGAATAAGACTGATGTATACAGCTAAAAAAAATAAAACAAAAAAGAGATTCAATGCTAAATTCTTACAAATACTTCAGCATTATTTTTCTTTGTCTAAAAGCATGTCTAGGAATATTGGGAAATTGTAACAGCAAGCTGCTGTAAAACAGTCACTGTTGTAGTAGTAGTGTCTGGCATGGCTTTCTTCTGGGTCAACTGTGAAAAATATGTGTAATCTTGCTTAGTGATCTTTCATCCTGATTTCCCAAGGAAACACTGCTTATGCAATCATGGTCTGTTTGTGTATGTTTCTTTATTTTTATTTGCTGGTTCCCTCCAAATAGCTTCAGCCACAGGGGACAAAGGAGCAGCAGCCTACAAACTCAATGGAAAAGTACATTTAGTTATGAAACAGAGAGAGACTTCATACACCCACTTCAGAAAATGCCAAGTACAAGATCAACCCCATTAAGCACCAGGAAGCCCAGCCCACAGCAGAGCAGCAGGCATGACAGATTGCCCCCAGCCAGAGGTAACATGGGGAGTTAGCATGGGACAGGGGCTATCCAGGCAGTTGCCATGGTTGTTGTTGTTGTGGATAAGAAAATTAGTAGTGTGGATAATAGCTCAGATACTGTTTTGTGCCTGCTCACATCAGGATGAGAGTATAGGAGTTAGTTTCCTAGGCTAGATCTTGACTTTGGGTCCAGAACAACTGGAGCACCTGTCCAACAACTTCAGTCCTTGTCCCCAGAAACATGATGTGGACTATGGTTGGCCAAATATCCTCAAGCATAAAAAGACTTGCCAACATATTTGTTGACAATATGGACAGTGAGACAATATGCACATGGGTCGAGGCAATCCCAAGCACAAATATGGGCTGGGAACAGAACGGATTGAGAGCACCCCTGAGGAGAAGGACTCGGGGGTGTTGGTTGATGAAAAGCTCAACATGACCCGGCAATGTGCGCTTGCAGCCCAGAAAGCCAACCGTGTCCTGGGCTGCATCATGAGAAGGCATTAGCAGCAGGTTAAGTGAGGTGATTCTTCCCCTCTACTCCACTTTCCTAAGACCCCACCTGGAGTACTGCATCCAGCTGTGGAGTCCTCAGCACAAGCTTTTATTCTTGCTTGGTATTTAAGTAATGATATTCACTTCTTAATGCTTCTTGCTAGTACTACAAAGTAAGCCCAGTGGCACAGAGATGCATCATGATCCAAATGCCATAACACATTTGTGAGTCAACCTTTCCAAACTAGCACAAAGGCAGCAGCTCTTAGTTTCCGAAAACTCAAACTAAGTGAAGAGAGTGTCATCTCTACAGATCACTCATGAGTCACTGTTCACACACATACAAAATGTAGAAAAAGCACTTTTTGTTGTGAGACTGTTTTTTGAAGCATTTTTACAAACCGCCCAGTAGAAATACTAATATTTCATAAATATATTTTGATCACTATAACTTATATAGTTTTTATTACAGATGTTATTAAATGTTTCATTTTAATATTTATACTTATATAGTTTTTATTACAGATGTTATTAAATGTTTCATTTTAATAAAGTATTAGTAAATATAGGATTATCCTTCTATTACTAAAAGGGATATAACTGTATCCCCAAACATGTTTTTTCATGGCTGGCTGGTTGTATCCCCTGAAAACCTAACATCAGATTTCCTTTTACAGCACTAGCACAATTTAAAACAATCTAATACTCATGTTATGGTTGAAAAAAAATGGAATTTTCTGAGAAGTCTACAGAAATAAATACAAACCAAGCCCAAGTATATTTTGAAAAAAATGTATTTCATGCATACTCTAAGAGTTCTATAACATTCTTAGCTTTAGGGAAATCAATTCTGTCTTACTCTTAGAATGGACAGTTAAGGGGGCAAACAACTTCTGTTTCTCAGTTTGCTTGATTAAAGTTGCATAAAATGAGGAGTCCTAGTTTGAGACAAATGGTCAGTGAGGTCTCTTGCTTGAGTAACACACTGTTGAGAAATCACCAGAACTTGGGAGGACTGACACTTCTGTAATCCAATTCCTGTTGTGACATGCATTGCAAAACAAAATAATAAGGGGAAAGTTGTCACCAGCTTATTGGAGTAGAGCTTCAAACCATGTTCTGCTCAAAAAAGAGCATAGGAAGGAGCCAGAATATTAAAGCCACCCAGTTCCACTTGAAATTTTACTTCTCTAATGTTTTCAAGTTTGACATTGAACGGTTTAATTTTCCACATAAGCTAACACTTAGATCTGGCTCATGACCTCGTGATAACCACAGAAGAATTACAGACACACATGGTTCTTGTCTCTATGGCCTTCACATTACTAATTTTTTGTTCTGAACAGGACCACAAGGAGTGCAAAGCCAAATTAAATAATCCATAACTCTAGTGCACCCGCATTTCTAAGCGCCTGATCTTGTAAACTTAACATTATCTTAAAGGAAGCTGGATTTTCCTGCTACTATACTCAACAAGATTCTCCACCTCCCCTTTCAGGCAAGGAATAAACGTTCTTGTTGGTCCATTTTGATGACCCATGAACATCGACAACAATTGTTTCACTTTAAGCCCCTCAAGTACAGCTCTGAATTACCTTGTATGGAAAGGGCAAAGCTGGGGAAACCTTTGTCCAAGGGTTAGGAGCATTCATCCAGATGTAGTTCATCAACACCCACCTCCTAATAGACTATTCCAGCTGTTCTCCACCCCCCCCCCCGCCCCAGCTGAAACTGTGACTTTGCAGGTATTGATAAGAAGTGTATGGGGACAGAGAACAAGAAACACCATCTGCATCTGATGAGAATGTCATCACCTGAATTCTAGTCTTTGCTTCAAGGACTACTTACGCCTCTGCCAAATAGCATTATATACAGAGGAGATGATACTCGCTCATTGTATCTGTAACGTTGTGAAAATCAACACAATAAAATTGAGGAGGTTTAGATGGTGATGATACTTGAGGCTACACATCTAAGGCAATTCTTTGTTTTCTCACTGTTCTCAACACTGTTTGCAATGTCTTTTCAGACTGAAGTACTTCTCTAATTACATAACTAATAAAGTTTTTAAAAGTACATGTTCAGTATCATTCCACAATGTAAATTAAACCTTAAAAAAAAAAAACCCAGAGGAAATGTTTTCCTCTATTTCTAAACACTAATGTTTTACTTGCAGTACATTAAGATTTGATTTACTGATTTCCCTTCTGGCAATACATTTGTAATCCTGCCCCCTACTCTAAATTATTCTGTCTAAAATATTCGTAAACTTCTTTATAAACCTCTTATCATTGCTACACCTAATATTAAACCAGTTAGTAAATAACACACAACTACTCTTCATTCCATACTATTTAATATTGACAATATTAAAGAAGTATTTGTTATAACTATATTCAGAGAAAATGTAGTATTCCTTTACATAACTGTTCGGTTAGCTTTATCCTAGCCCTTCAAGGTGCTTAACGGATTGCTCCAAACCTTGAAAAGCATTGTTTATTTTTACATTGCAATTAGAATATGCAAATACCTCAGTACCACATACTTGCCCACCTTATTATACAAACATAAGCGTATGCACATCACACACATATACAGTAAAATATTAGCTAAAGTTGATGATAATGTATCATTTTTTTTGCATATGGAAACATTCACACAACACAGAATACATTCATGCACTCCAGAATGTAGCAACTACACTATATCAACAGCTCTACATAATGAAGGTATTCTTACAAAGCAATACAAAAATAATTTAGCTTAAGCTGCAAGACACATTGTAAGATAGGCATGACATAATTACTCATTTTAGATGCACTGGCAAAGTAAGTTGCCTATGGATACAAAAAATAGCCTTTCAGACTTGCTCATATGATTATTCTCAAATGAGTGACCTATATATATAGAAAGCAATGTTATTACAGTATAGCTGCTACAGCTTATTTATTCCATTTAAGTTCACAAATGTTTTCTTCCTAACTCATTAGTTGGTCCTGAGCTCCTCTTCCCCCCTCGAAATATTATCTAGAAATACACAGCCATGGAGCTTTATCAATGTAATTGCCTGCTCCAGTGATAAATGCTGTCCAATTTCTTTGGAGTATAATTGAAATATAGCATAGAATTAAGAGGGAAGTATTGGAGAACAATGAGTTAAATAACCCAAACTATATGTCAGGTATATTAGTGTTACCATTACATATACCAGTCTTCACTGTGATAGTGTACATAGTGTAGTGCAAATCTTTGACTAGATGTTTATTTTAGTTCTAAATTGATGGCAGTGCTTTCCTGTATTTTCCATGTCCATCCCCATTCACTCGTTTTTATGCTGTTCCTTAACTTGATGACTGCCTAGAAACTCTACTGTGCAATATAGTTCAGAACATCTCGACTTCATTATCTGATGTTTGGTTTTGTATATAAAATACAAAGACATTTTAATTGAAGATGGAACAAGGCTGATCAGTCACTTACAATCTCTCCAGTGATCTCAGTCCGAAGAAAGAGCCATTCTTCAGCCATAAGATCTTGTTGTTACTCAAAATCCTACAAGAAGTCAGGAAAGAATCTGGTTAATAGAACATGATAATTCCACTGATTAAAAATACGTAATTATAGCAAATGACTGTGCTGTGAGACACTAAGCACAACATTTGCTGCTTCATTTGCATTTTCCCATCATAGCAGTAAATAAAGATTACCATTTCCTGAAGTGCATAGCTTATTCTTATTAAACAGAAGTATATTCAAGAAATATATCAACAAACGAATTTTGGCTTCAACTTGAAAATTATAACATTGATAAATGTCCACACTTCACTAGTAGATTCTAAGTTACCACTGGAAAAGGTAATTGTTGAGGTTTCCCAGTCAGCAAAAAGGCTGATGAAGCAAGGGACACGTTTAAAACCGTTCCAGTCATTAGAGGACAATACAGTCACTTTGCAGGGGTTGCTGTTGCAGGGCTGTACAAAATAGGGCTGATAGAAATAGAGCAAATATTTAATTTTCTATAGCAAAGACAAAGGAAACCCCACCTCTTTACCACTAAAAGAGACTCCAAAAATTTTTGCCTGTTGCAAACTCTGCGTTGTAGAAATTCAGTAATTAAGCTATGCCTGGCTCATCAAGCACCACCACCACCAAATACATACGCAAACTGGCCCTGCATGCAAGCTATTGAAAGAGTTGTCTATTCTTCCTTCATGTGAAACTACTGTCAACATCACACGTGGCTCTTTTTAGTTTAGTGACTTTTCATTACTATATTTTGCAACCTATTTTGGAAGCAACACAATATGAACACACACTCGTTGTGAAGATGTTCCCACTTAAAAACCTTACAATATACAAAATAACTGTAATTTGTTTTAGAAGCTCAAGAAATTTATTTTTTTTTCACAGATCTAATTACTCTGCAATGTGCAGAAGAAACGTTTGTCCCTGGAAAGGTCTAATTCCAACTGCTTGAGAAATGAGTCTTTTAATGTCATATTTACAACAAATTATACTTCTCTAGTGCACAAAATTCCATCTCAAATTAAGAGACATAGCTTGCAATAAAGATAGAAATAAACAAAAAATTCAAAATAATTTTTATGCTCATAACTAGCAAACTTGAGACTTTGTGAATCAAAATCTACTTTTGTACATTAGTAACACAAGAATATCTTAACTTTTCTCACTCTTAGCACTTCCCATTGTACATGAACAGTAAGTGCTTTGCCCCAGCACACACCTATTACACAAAATCTCAAGTCCAGGTGCAAAAGACAACATATAACACTCATCCGTAGTGAAACAGAAAATAATTATTGATGTAGGAAAGTTAAAATACTGTAATGTTAGTAAGATTTGGAGATTTTTGCAAGTTATTTCTAAAATTCATCAATAAACCTGTAAATATATTTTGAAGTGATTTGATGGCGCACTGTCAGAGAACATGGACAACAGAGAAGCTCAGATCCGATCGGTATGTTATTACACTATTTTGTTACTGAATATAGTTGTGCAGCAACATTATTCCTCACACAGAACTGGTCAGTATAACCCGCAACTGGCAATTTGGAATCAATCACGAACACTTAAACCCAGGAATCTGAAAGCACACAGAAGCCTATGTTCATGACACAAATTAAACATGCTCCAGTATACACACAGTCTATTGCCATCAACTAAGAAACTCCACATCTCACAAGACTTCCTTCTACTTCTCAGATTAAAAAGCACACGTATATTAAATATTCCCCTAATCTACCAACTCTTCACTGACATCTTAGCAATATATTTCAGCAGTGACATGATGAAAGACTGCAAACAGTTTCAATTTGTCTTATTTGTCAGATTTTGTGAATTTTTTAGGTGCCCACACATTGACTAAATGGGAAAGTTGTTTTACAATTCTGAATATCTAAACTAGAAAATGTAAATACCAGGAACATTATATTATTTTATTCTGTTTTTTTACTCATCTTCTCTTCTGACGCTGCACAGAACTTCAGCCAGTCAAGAAAAAATAAGTCCCAAAATTAAAACTGTCTGGGCTCGGAAAGACTAACATCATAAATTCCACTTCATATTGGGTCATTTGGTTATATGCTCTCTTACAGAGAGACCATCTCTGAGGTCCATTGCAATGACATTAGATATAAATATTGTATTTGGACTGTTCTGCATAGCCTGATTTTCAAAGATACATGTGCTTCAGAACTCACATCTGGCTTAAATACAAGTATTTCTGTCTTTGAAAAATTTTCGTGGTGCCAATTTGTTTTTCCAGCCTTCTATTCATTCTGCCCAGAAAGAAAGGGCAGTCTGAACTTTGTTGGCAACTCCATGTAAATGCATCATAAGTCAGCAGCACATGGGTCTCCTACTCTCTGCCTCTGGGTATCCTTCTATATGGTCCTAAACACATAGACTGAAACCAGTATCATTAATCCAGATAAATCAAACTCCTAGAAATCAAAGGAGTTATTACTATCTAACTAGTAATAAATGACAAGATTAAGCAGAACATTTAGTTCATAAATGGAACACTCAGTAAACACATGTTCTGCAATACTGCTGTCTCATTTAGTCAATTGCTTTTATTTTTCTGAAAGATAAACTGAGTCTTACAAAATGAAAAAAAAAAAAAACAAAAAAAATAGAACTTAACTATGTAAATTTGAGTTTCTAAATGAAACCTTTCAAATCTTTATACCAGGCTTTCACAAAGACTTTCACACAGAGATCAGGTTTCAAAAATTAAGTTTCCTTCAGGGCCTTCTCTTCTCTACAGTGCCAATGAAAATTCAGGTTTTATAAACAAAGTAGTATGGGAATTATAGTTAAAATATGATTATTTTTCTGTTCAGAATCACAGCTTTAGAAAATCCTAGCATTCCAATCAGGACCTTGGGGGGGGGGAGGTGGGGAGGGGAATCTACTCTAACAATGTATACAAGTTATCTACATTTCATTCAGCTGGTTGGTATGCTACATGGGAAGAATCCACCTGTTTTTAATTAGCTTTAGTGAGGTCCAAGAACTTGCAATGCGCTGTAGTCACGAAGGATTTGGTTTGCACTGAAGACTGATTCTGTGAATACAATGAACAACTTCACTGGCAAACTTATATCACATTATTTTCATACAGTAATGAATCATTTTTGTTAAACTTTTGATGCAACTCCTAACATTCTTCCCTTCTGAGGACATTTGCTGTAGGAATGAGGCTAGAAGGGAGGAAAGTTTCGGTTACAATATTCAATATACTAACTGAGGAATTAGGCTTAACTACAGATGACGAAAAATCTTTTCAAGTAATCAATGTCTGGTCAAATTGTGGCTCTTACTCTTGATGCTGAAATTACACAGAATAATTTTGTCTATTACTTCTTCAGAAAAGTAACAGAATGTACATGACACGTATGAAGCATGACTGAAATAGTTAGGTATCTCTTTTCCCTTGAATACAGTCACCTGCTTACAGAGAGACATTTGTAACTACAGATCTGCAGAAATTTTGCAGGAAAACAGAAATACGAAGAGTATTCTTTTCTTGTACTTACAGATGGAACAGTTTGGTGGACAAACACATGGAAAAAGGTGCTATTCATGCATTTGATTTTGGATAGTTTATAACTTCCAGATGTAACAGAAACTGAGTCACTTATTTTTAATAAAAAATTAAATATAGTTTGGATTATTAAAACAAATCACCTTGCACCCACTATGATTAAACATTTCACACCTTTTATTTATTCACAGCACTTTCACTTGTCTTTTTTTTTTCTGATGTGCTAGTGAATCACAGCAATAAATATTGCTACACATTGCAACTAGGCAGCTGGTTTAAATAATTATCAGTTTCTAGCGGACAGAATCTCACATTTTAAATATTTTATTCCAATGAGAGACACATTATGAAAATGAACACACTTTATTTCAGTGAAACTATTTTCAAAAAACAAAATCCACTTAAAGTTTCACTTTGCTTTTAAAAAAAAAATAACAGTTTCCTGAAGAAACCTTCTGAGATGGTATTTATTTTAAAGTTCAGTTTGAAAACTGTCTTTCACTACGTATAATGATCCAAACCCCAAGTAACTGGAAGTTAAAATGGTGGTACTTTCAGCCTTAGTCTTCACAGGATACATCTAACTAAAACAGTGTTGGGGAACAATTCACTAGCTAGCACCATTCTGCTGATCAGACACATTCTGACTCGTTTGCCCACTTCATTAATCCTTTCAAATCTTATGTCTCTGCTTCTCCTTCTCCCAAGACACTACGGGGGACAGTTTGCCCCAGGGAGGGAGCATGTTCAGAAGACATCTCCTCTATACCAGGTTTGTCTTCTCCCACCCCTGTGAAGCCCTCCAGCACTATTCCCACAGACTCTGAAGGGACATCCTTCAAACACCCTCTTGATCTACAGTGACACCCTGAAGCATGTAATCCATACGTGTAGTTTCATGATGCAAATGTACTTTTCTTGTGGGCTGCAACACAGGCTGCATGCTATTTCATTCATCCTGCACTGGAAACAAACCAGCCATCCTCACATACACACAAGGACCAAAATCATGCCAAGCAGCATACTAACTGAGAAACACGGATGGTGAATGAGCCACTGCTTCCACTCTCTCCTGGACCTCTTTCTTTAGCAGTATAGAAACACCTAAAAGGATCAATTGTTCTAATGGGCTACAAACCACCTCTCTGATTTTCTTTTTGGTTCTTCCATTTGAATTAAGCCACAAATCACAGTTTGCTTAAATTGATGCTACATTTTTGGTTTTTTGAAACCATTAAAAGGGCAAAAAGACATAATCCTGTGCAACAAAGTCTCACTAAACTCTAAAACATTCCCAGTATGAAGAATCCACTATAGTATTAAAAAGTATCAAATAAAAAGCTGTCATTCGTAATGCAAACTCCAATTTCCTACAACCCCTCAAGCAGAGAGAAAGAATCTTTCTACCATGCCTTCAAAGTCAATGGACTTGGGTTCACTTGACATTACAGAGCAAAAAAGTTCCATAGCTGAAGGTTTTTCAGTGAGATGGCACTGCATTCCACTCAGTAGAGCCTAAGGTCTGTGAGCACACACAGCAGTGCATCCACAAAGCACATCTCAGATAACCAAATCCAAGAAAGACAAGATATTTAAATGAAGATAGATTTTCCCAAATGCATCATGAACACAGAAGGAAGTGTGACCCATTATGGAGAATATGTATTTCTACTGATAATATTCACAGGGGAAAATGAACAAAAACTACAAGGAAAAAAACCCACCCAAACTTCATGCAAATCCAGTAAAATGTCAACCTCCACCCGGTTTCTGCTAGGCAGGCCAGGAACTGGTTCTGACCAGACCTGACCCAGTCCCATGTTTAGCTGATAGCTAAGCTGAATAACCAATGTCTAGAAAATTAAACAATCTGAAGTCATTTCTTTAAAGCCCACTCACTGAGACCAGTTGAAGGTACAGCAAATACTACAGAAGACACCAACCAGGAGACAAACCATTCGTGCCCTTGCCATGCACTTCCTCTTAATTCCTGCTTTTTTTTCCACTTCTCAAGTAAAAAGATGTGTTAGACCAATATCCAAGATAATTTGACAAAATATAGAAAGCTCAGTCCATTAAGATTGTACACCTGGGACTTCTGTGTTGGGGTTGTGTTACGAAATTGTGTTTCAAGTTCTGCAGTTCCTCTTATGTACTAATTTCAGTTCAAGCAGTAGGGAATATCTTTTATTTAAAAATAGAAATTTAAGTACTAATAATAGTTAATCATTTCACATGGAAGCCTGATAACAGTTGACACGTTGCAGTATAAGCTGTTTGTTCTCTTTATGCATGGTATGTGTGAGCAGACATCCTATGAAATATTTTGACTCAGTGGTGGGAAAAATGTGTGAGAAAAGCATTTAGTTTATTTACAGCAACAGAATAAGACTAGAAACATTTATAGATAAATATTACAATGTAAAATGTAGAACTCTTTTTAAGGTTTTAAAATCCTTGTCAGTAAACCAGAATATTGTTCATTCCCACAACATCCATAATTCATTGAGAGTTTTACCATAAAACAAATTAAGAAGGAGCTTGCACCACAAAAATGGCAGGAACAGAAAGGGAAAAAGAATTCCTGCTTTTTGCACCACATATGTAGAGGTATATGGAGACATCTTAGAATACAGTGCTTTTTTTTTTTTTTTCCCCTGCAAGTTAAAGACCAAGGCTGAGCTACTAACTAAGGCTTCAATAGATAACAACAGAACTATACAGATAAACAGGGAGGAAAGTCACAGGACAATAACAGAACCAACTGAATAAGAGAGACAAATAACTGAAGAACAGTATTGACAACTCACTGTCAACGGGTGTAGCACACACCTACATATTTTGATAACCAAACAGAAAGGAGGAAAAACTTGTAAAAATATTAGCATTTATCAATTCATTATATATCGCTATTTGTGTACAGTAATTCAAAATGCCTGCTACCCTGTCCGACTTTGAGAACATCAGAACTTAAACAATATGTTATCAGAATCCTAAAGATGCATGTAACGGTCTCAAGTGACACCTCTCTTCCTCAAGGGGATTATGGCCCGTTGTATTGTTCTTTCAAATTAAACAAAGTGTGTTGTCAACATTCTTAAAAGGAATCATACAAAAATCCTGTAGAAAGTAATAAACCCTGGTCACTTAGCACCTCTAATTCCAGCTATTTTTATCATTATCTTCAGTATATACCATCTCTTGTTAAACACATTCATTTGCAAATTAACCAATGCCAAGCATTAGTGAAAACAGATAAATACTCAGGAATTACCTGCCATTGTAGATAGTGTATTCCATGTGGCAAACACCCCATACAGCTATAGCCAAAGAAGCAACAACAGGTACTAATTATCCTTCTAATTAAAACAGTACCAACAGAACAATTATTTCCAAACCTTGACACTACTTGATGATAGCAAAATAAGCAATGAAACTATTAGCACGGAGACATTTCCTTGTAGGTAATTCGTTATTTAAAATAAAAGTTCTTCCAAAAGTGCAAAGAACTGCTAATAGTCTGCTATACATTTAATGGAATTAGGAGAAACTGTAGCTGACCACTTGTTATGGAAACACAACACTGCTTTTGGGGAAAAGGCTCACTTTCAGTTATTCAAAATATAAGGCAAATTTGTTGCTGCCATGTTCTTACTGGTGACTTTTCATCAACAGTCCTCTTGGGTGATATGGGACTGTTAGGTAACATTCAAAATAACAAAGCCAGAGAGTTCTTGCATAAATCGCACCAATTAATTAAAATCATATTCAAGAACATTTTTGTGTAAGCAATGTCACAATTCAAATAGTAAAACAAATCATCATCACTAGCAGCACACACAGCTCCATAATACTGGTTTGGTGGTACTAATGTATTAACTCTCAAGTTACTCTCAAGTCGAAACCTTGATATGAGTTCTTAACAGTGGGGAAGTTAGAGTTCCCAGCTTTTGAAACAAGCCCCTCCACTGCAGGGTGATATTCATTAGCTGAAAAGGACAAGAAGCAGCAGGAATCAAAGCACTACTAGCAGGACTGTAAGTACTTCAGAAAAGAAATATGGTTGTCTATTTTATGACTTTTGTCAAGCACCAGCAAATTTTTGAACCAGACAATCTCTTAGGTAGAACATTTTTTTCCACAGAGAACTTAAAGATGTAAAGGTTATATCCATAGATCAGTGAAGACCCAAAGTATCATACAGGATTCTATGCTCAAAATCTAATCAACCGTATTCAATAAAGTCAACACCTGGAAAAATCATGTCACTAGTGGATGATTGCAGAAAAAGGTTTGACAATATAAACAGTATGTAGAATAAAATTACGCAGTGCTATTTCCTGAAATCATAGAATATTGAAGTGCTGAGGATAACAAAATATGACGAATCACCACTATTTTACTACAACATACACATGGATTTATTCACCATTAAACTGTCTAGATAAATCTTACTTTTAGAAGTTCTGAACTTGAGTGCAGATAACTTTTCCAAATGTAATCTAAAAAAAACTAACAGACGATCTTTTGGTAAGACAGCATTTTCATTATATCTTTTGAAAAAGAGATTATTCTATCTAAGTGAAGATTTCGACTATGCCACTATACCTACCTTGTGCATGGTCTTTAGTCAAGAGATAGTTATGTGTGTTTCACTTTCTGTGATGGGTCCTACTGAGTCTAGCAGAATTATTTACATGAATTAAGTTTATCATGTGCATTCATTTTCAAAGATCAAAGATTCTATTGCCAATGTTTTATTTGGAGAAAGGGAGGAATTGTTCAAAGCTCTCTCTACAATGAGAAGGAAATCCTTACATCTGAACATTCAATAAAACACCATTTCTAAAAGCATATGTAGGCAATTGGTGACAGCATGGGTCTGCATGCCTTATTTCTCTGGTTTTGCCTTTGACCCATTGCATAGCCTTCATTCAATTAATATATATTTAAAATGCATTTTAGTGGGAAAAATAAGACTGATACAGAATATAAAAAAAATAACAAGTTGTTCTTCACTAAGTAAGCTGGTGTAATACGCAAAGGAACTTAATGAAGTGATTGTTTATGGGAAAATTAGCTTTTCATTTCCTTGTTATCTAATTCAGTTGACATTATGGGGAAATAACATTCTTATATTTGCTTCTCATTCAAGGTTTATACAATTCACTGACAGCTACGGTGCAAACAACACCAGGAGGAGCACAGCAGCTGAGTGAACAATGCACAAGAACAATGCGCACATCTGAGCATTTCAGTGCACTCAGCACCAATTAGACAGACAAGAGCCTGAGAAGCATCTCTATCCTGTAGGACAGGAATTTTTACACTCATTTCAGTGTGACTAAGGAGTTCATCTAGGTTCCCCATTTCAAAATGGTTACTGCAAGTAATTTGCCATAGTGATGCACGGCAAGGTCAACATAACAGCATGCTCTCCCGTTCTCCTGGGCTTACTGCTGGACAAATAACCATCAGCATCCCAGTCTGCCTTGCAGCTCTGGCAGGTGAGCCAAACCTGCTGTTTATATTACCTACAGTGCATTCATGTGGCTTCATCCTACAAAGAAATTCTGAACCCTTGATTAAGTTGAAGAATTTTGATAAGATTAATTAAATCTTAATAATTTTTTGGTAAAAAAATTTTAATAAATCATTCACCTTTCCTAATTTGGATTTTACTACAGCTTTCTTTCCTCTAAGTAATATTGGAAAAGGATTAACAATTCCTGAGTCACCATTCCTTGTTTATTAAACTTTTTTAATTACCTTTATTTCTTTCAATAAGATCTTTTCAGCATTAGTCTTATGCAGCCCACTGCTCTTCTTTTAAACCCTGGAGCAACTGTTCTGCTTTTCCCAGTTTTGCTAAATTCATATGTATTTCTAAAACAGGATCGTAAAGTTTCCATCTTATTTCTGAAAAACATTCTCAGAATTGTCTTCATAATACTCATGTGTCTCAGTTACTAAAACAGGTAAGCAGTAACAATTGCCGAATATAAATCCAGAAAAACAGTGAAACTTTTACATTGTATTAATTTATTTTTATTTTCTTCCAAACTGGTTCATTTTTATAATAGTTATATGTTAACTCATAGGTTCTGCTGGGACTGTAATTGTGTTTTGCGAAAAAGGTATCTGCAGTAGTATTTTTTTTAAATGATGACGTATATCATCTGATAATTCAATAAAATACAGAACTCATTCTCCATCCTTTGGGTAATATGTCTGAAAACTGAAAGCCTGAATAAAAAGACTGGTCTGAATCATTCCTAGCTGAATTTGAAGGGAAACATTTTAAAGAGCTAGGTTACTAAATGTAAACTGTTTGCTCTATCTCGCCTCAACCAGTAGGACTGCGTGTCAGAACGCTCCTCTTAGTCCTCTATTTGGTTTCAAAGACTGGGAGGAACTGAGATTTAACTGCTAATAGGGAGTGACAAATAAGTTTTTCTAAAGTACTGCAGACATTTACTGATACATGCTCTGGCAGAATGAGATCCAAAAATTTGAAACAGTTGGTGATTGTTCATATTTAATTCTAAGAGCAAGCAACCTGCGCATAATGCATACAGGCCATCATATCAGTTTACAGCTCTTATCATGCTGTTGCATGGCTTGAAAATGGTTTTGAAAACTGAGATTCAGGGCAGCATCCAGCTAAGGTAGGAAACACAAGACTACAGCTAATTTATGATCTCCAAAAGGGACCTCCAGAGGTCACCCAGCCCCACCTCCTGTGCAAAGCAGGTTCAGTTAGATCAGAGCACAGCCCAGAGTGGTGAAATGGTGACACTTTCTTGTAATGGTGACATCAGCCATTGTGGATTATTTTGGCCTTAAGCACTATTTATAAAGTGGAGTACAAGAGAATAAACAATCCCTGAAAAACTCGAATTCAGAACTTAAATCCAGACAGCACAGAGGTACTCTGCTCACATACCTACTGCAGAGACCAGATAGCTACGGAAAAAAAACAGGATTGTTACAACAGAGATGAGATTCAGGAATGTTAAACATCAGGATGCAGACACTGAGCTTTACCTGAATCTCCTCGTGGTTTACCCCACATGGGTCCCTAGCAGGACGAAGAATATTTTTACTAGAGTTATACCGCAAAATCACCTAATGTGTAGCTTACAGGTTGGATGTGTTTTATTTCTGTGACAAAGCCTTCCTTTTAACTATTTTTTTCAGGATCCATATATCACAAATGATACCATGACAGCAACCTCTGTCATATAAATCCCAGTTGTATATTGCCTACCCAAGTTAAGATGTAAAACTATTAGAATGTAACATTTATTGCAAATAATCTGTACAGAATTTCCCGTTTCCTGCACTAATTAATATTATTACAGATTTTACTTCAAAAATTCTCTATGTTAATATATTATTACTGAATATATATGCAGAAAGGAACAAATTTCCTGTCAGCTTCTGGAAATAATTAAGCTTTGAGTCAGCCTTTTATTTCCAATTTGAAAACATATTAAGGTGTGATAAATCAGAACACAGAATTAATAATGAACTAGTACAGGTAGAAGACTCAGTTTACTTAGTTAAAAGCACTAATTTTGAGCCCAAGCAATGTTCCCGTGTCTTACCTCTGCAAAGGGATTTTGCACAGGTGAAGGGCAACCTAGTTACATTAAGAAAATGGGATAAAAGATAAGATTCATGTAAGAAGTTTGGGAAGGCCGTTCTCATCCCACCTAATGAATGTAACGCAGACGCAATCATCTCCAAGTGCATCTACCTCTCAGCTTCCAAGCTAAAATGGTCAATGATGGCCTCACTTGTGATTTGTCTTTTTTTAATCTTAGCCTCAAATGCTATCAGCTCAGGTACTTAAAATAATCTTCCCGAGGCTGTGTTGTTCAATATTTGATGTTCTTTCCATTTTAGTTATATCTACAATCTTTGAAATAAAGCTTTCAGCACAACTGTTCAAAACACTGGTATAAATAATACAAACAACGAAACCTAACATTTGATCCATCTTGCATTACACAACTAACTTTTTCCTGCTTTGTCTTTGTTTCCTTCACATTAGTTAATGTTGAGTCCATTCATCCACCTTTTGTTTGACACTTGATTAAGAATATTAAGCTTTACCTCACAACATGCATTTCTGCCAAATGGCTCCTATAACACTTAGCTGTACAACAACTGTAGCTGATTGCATTGCTTTTACAATAAACAACTCTGGCAGAAATATCCATAAGGAATTCCAAAACCTTTTTAAGGAATCATGTCCTGAAGATACCACAGCTATCTTAAATGAGGCTTGGTTGTTCCTAATGGCTTCCCAATTAATTTCTTTAAGTGGTTTTTAAAGTTTTAATAAAATAATGATGACAGAATAATTCATTCATTTTTCAGAAGTGCCTTCGGATCCTTGAATAAATAATGAGGGTGATATCACCTTTCAGGGATGCCTGAAATGACAAGGAAAGAGCTTGCTTAAGTGAGATCAGATGCACTTATCTATTTTTTAAAAACAGGTCTACAGGAAGAACAGAAGAAATAAAAGGCACAAAAGAAAAATCCAGGGCAGAGGAGAGAGTATAGCTATGAGTGCTTATGAAGAAAAACAGGAAAAGGAAACTAACATAAAGGTTGTCTCAGCTGGTACACATATTGTTACCCATCTATTTATTAAACTGCTCCAGAAGTTCAACACAACTTTTATTCTCTAGGAAAGCAGCACGACCATTTGAAGTTAAACAGAATGACAAAAAAGAAGCAGGTCCTTAAATAATTCCCGAAATAAATAGCTCAGATATTCATTGTTTGGGCAAACCACTGCTGGAGTAATGGACAGGGGATGTACCAAAATGGAAATGGTGTCATCCAAAGACAAGAAGGTACAGGAAAGTACAGAGCACAACAGACAGTAACAGCCAAAATCACCACAGGTACTCATCCATTTCTTTTGCAGTAAAATGCCATTTTCTCATTTATAACTGTACTATGTGCAACACACGTAGTGGTTATTTCTTTACTGATCACTCACACAAATGACACCAGATCACCATTTTGTGCATACCGTGTTAGCATATGAGATGGCTAACAAACAGTACTTAAAGCAGCAAGTTGGTAGTACAGATACTTAGTCCCACTATTTGATTTAGATTGAAACCTTGCAATATTTTTCTTAAAGGCTTCCAAGTGCCAGCCAGATGATAAAAACCAAACAAAAAAACCCAAACAAGATTAGAAAGACAAGTCTGTAACATACACTCTGAATTATCAAATAGCCTTTGCAACCTGAACCCTGAATATTTCAATGCCTCTTCAATCAGCTTTCCCCTCATGATATTAAAATGAGTAAAGAAAAAGAGTAAATACGATTATTCTCCTTCAAACTTCATTTAAATATTCATTTGTGCTGTTTCCTGTATTGAATTTAGCTAACTTCAGCATCCCTTGCTAGATAGTCCCCCTTCTCTAAAATTTGTTCGCTCACCTTCCATCAGACTCCAAGTTCTTACAGAATATCAGAAAAGCACTTAAAGAGATCAAGAGATTTGATGCCGCAAATTAGCTTCAATAAGTGCCACAGAAGAGCTAAAAGATACCAAAAGACCTCATCTACAAAGCTTTCTGAACAATGTGTATTAAAGATTGGAAATTAAAATTGTGCTTTTACCTAAAAATAAACTCTTTCAGAATTGTAACACAAAACCCAATATATACTTCAAATATGTGTACTCATTGCAATCTCAGTCAAAAATATTGCCTGATATAAAGTAAAAACATTCTCATTCCAAGTTCTTCACAGGAGTCAAGTGATCATGAACCAATTGCTCCTGAGCAAAACCAGATATGCTCAGCACAGAATAGGGAAAAAATTACTAAAGATAGCTCAATGTCTTAATTATATATGATTCAGGTCTAACTAATTTTAATATTTATGTAGAATAATAGATTACCTTAAAGCATTTCATGGCAAGATAATCACACACTGCTGAAGACTAATATACCTAAAACCAAGCTTCACACATCCACATCAGTTGTCTACCTACAGCAATATTATCTCCTGTGTCACACTCTGATTTGCTGTTACATTCATCTTCAAAAACATTTCTATACACATAAAATACATCTTGTTTCAAGATGACAACTCTGCAAATGAATTCGTTTTTGAGGGATTTGGCACCTTTTAAAGTCTCCATCTCTGAGAATTCCGGTTGTCAACTTTCCTTAAAACAAGAAATTTCCAGCTACCATGGATACGAAAATAAAACCATAAAAAGCTGACCCAAGTGTACCATGTAGGTTCAAAAATAGAAAGTTAAATAGAGGAATCCTTAGGAAAAAAGTTGTCTTAGCCCCTGACCCCTAAAACCTGACTCATTACCTCTGAGCACATGACAGCAATGCTTCCTTCCCCGCCTTCAAACTCTGACACTATAAGCACTTACTGTAACAGACCTTGGAATCCCAAAATACAATCAGTGTCCTGAAATAGCAGGGACCTGCACCCTTCCCTGGCGCATGAAGGCACAGGCAGCTACCTCTGCAGTACACTCCATTCATTTCCCCTGGAGCCCACAGCAAGCCTTCAGGATTGCCAAGTCTTCTGGAAAGAGAAGGCAGTCAGGGCTCCCAGAACGGACAAGCCACAGTGGCAGGACTCAGCACAGCCCCCATGGGGGGTGGAACTGGGGACTGGAAAAGGGTCAGGGAGCTGCTAATGGATGAGCCCACATCGACAGGACATTTATGCTCACCCAGATCTTTCTCCAGGCAGCAAAACTGAGAAGGAGAGTGAGAATTTGGGGACTCTCATCAAGCAGCTTCATTCCATGTGCCCATGGCTCCCAGAGGGCTCTGCTCGCAGCGACTGACATTGTTAGCTCTAAAGCACTCCTTAACTGAAAGGTATACAATTGCTGCTGAACAATCTGATAGTCAACAAGGCCATGACTTTAAATCCCTACATTAAATAAATAGAAAATAGGTTTCCTAAATGCTATTTTTACAGTTGAAAGTACTATGTGCAGAGACACATACATTTGCTTCATTTTGGAGTTACACACGCTTGAGATGCACAACTCGGAAACACTCCTTTATCAGGTCACTGACTCCTAGAAAGGGGATGTTTTAGCTTTCAGACAATATTGCATAATTATTCGGACATTATTTTGGGATTCAGCAGAACCAGGATTACTGGAGTTTTAAATTGCTTTTGATGTTTCTTCTATCTACAGTAACAAATGATGTTCAGCTATCTATTGTGGTACATTGTCATGCTGTGTGTAGCGGGAATTTTTTTAATGTTAAATTGCTAAAACAAGCTGGCTTCATATAGCCAAGATGAAAAGGGAGTTGTACAAACGCAAAAGGCAGTATGTTCTTGCGTCTTTTTTTATGCTTCCAATATGCATACTAGAGAATACATAAACATACCATTGCTTACTCTGGAAGGTATTTTCCTTGGCCAAAATAGTTTTCTTAGCCTTCTTTAAGGGAACAGATTTTCAGATATTTAAAACGGCAAACTGTCTTATGAATGGTGCTGTATGTCAAAGGTTATTTTTCATTGCAAAGCCTTCTCTTACTGGTTTTATCAGAATGCAACTACGACTATTTTTAATTTGCAACAATCTAACTGGATAAGAACACAGGACATGAATAGAAACAGGATTTCAAGCTCCCTCCACTTCCAGTGCAAAATAACATAGGTATCGAGAACAGTTAGACCACAAGCAAAGGAATAATGGAAACAAAAATATATAAACTTTCACACAGGCCTTATGATCAAAGAAAAAATCCAGAATGGTGTAGCAAAAGCAAAAAATGAGATGATCTTCATTAGGATATCACCACTGGAAGCTGTATTGTGCTTTGTTTTATAAAGCACATCTGAGTATTCTTTACCCTTAAAATTACATACATTTATGTAAGTATTATTATTTCACAGACAGTGAACCAAAGTACCAGAAAGAGAAGTATTCATGGGGTTTTGGACTTGTGGCTGACTTGGCAATAAAATCAAATTTCCGGCATTTCAGGCTACAACTCTGAGCAAGTGACTTTCCTTCCCACTTTACTCATTTCAACCTGAGCATTAAGTTGAATGAGAATTACATAGCTGGGAATTACCATAAGAGCAAAAATTGTGAGCAAGAATTAGCTAAGATGCATGAGTCAACTTAGGAAAGCTTAAGACACTCCAGCTGCACTTGTTCAGGCAAAGCTTAATTCACCCCTAAAACTGAGCTCCTTATTAAATCACTATGTACAAAACCCAACACAGATACATGTACTCATTTAAAGATTCCATTAAACCAGTTACATTTCAGGAAAGCACTAGCTCATCTCTCTGGGAAAGCTTTCTTGGTGCTTTTCTTGTTAAGTGTGAAATAGCTGAAACATCAAGCCCAGCTATGAAACCTGTCTGAGGAGAAGGGCGGTGAAAGCAGTGGTTCCTCCCGGGGACACCCACCAACTCAGCAATGGATGGGAAGGGGCTCTTCTGAGAAGAGGGACAGAAATCCTCGAAGCAAAGACCAAGTTCATCTTGTCTGTATAACACCATCCAACATGAAAATTAACTACCTAAATTTGTAAGACCTGCTTAGGGATTTGCCCAGGTGACACACCTCAGAGAATAATATGTCATAGAAAAACCTGGCAGCATCATTTCAGCAAGCATCTGCAGTCCCAGAGGAGGTAATGGTCACTTCCAGTTTTGTCAGCATTAAGCTACATACAGACCACACCAGTGACCTTAAAAACCGTTACACACAAGGTATGCCAGACCATATCTCTGTTAATGCCAGACAGCAAGTGCTTTGCAGGCCTCTTTGGAAAACCAGTATCTTCTCTGTGTTGCCAAGCCCTAAGGAATATTCAATTGAGCTTTAAAGGGCCATTCATTAACTGGTATGATTTCAGAGAAATTCAGGGATAGCTTGACACAATTTAAGACAAGACTTACAGGATGGGAATACACCACAAAAAACACTGACTTTGCAAAGTCAAGCTATAAAGCCTGAAATCTCTCCAATTTAGCAGACGCTATGTACCAAAAGACCTAAAAACCAGCATAAGAAACCAGCAGTACAGACTGCTGCTCTACACAGTTCATCATAAACTGAGAGGCAGGAGCAAACAAATCCTGCATGAGAACACATCTGCAGAACTCCATCGAGGTATCAGATGTCTGCTGTATTCTCAGCTCCCTCTTCAGTGTAGGAGATAAATAAAAAAGATTGCTGAACTCAATGGCATCTTTACAGAGTGCTTTAAGTGCTTGGGTGTGAAAGCAAGATTTTAACTGTCAAGATTTCTTTACAGATAATCTCTACATGTATTTGAAGGGCACGAGGCTGGAAAATTTACAGCCATTCTTGTAGATTAAGATGACAACTGAACCCAGCTAATGATTAGTACTTTCATTTAATATGTGCCATAGCTCACTACAGTGGCTGCATTTGGAATTGGCCCAGGAAGGGTTAAATCAGCTGTCACTTAGTGAAATTCTAACATTGACTTTTATGTAGATACTTGGCTACCAAAAGCAATGAAAAACTGTGGTGGCATTCATTGACCTTTCATCCACACCTAATACTGTCTGACAGAAAGACTGTTAACTCAGTGTGTCAATTATAAATTGCCAATCTGCTCTCACTCTGATCAACTAAATCATCTGTGATATTAAAAACAAAAACTCCCTCTATACCTATCTTGGCAATAAGTCTCATGAAAACATTTGCTGTTAGATAAGGTTTTGAACATGCACCAACTTTTTACAGCTGTGATAAATCACCATTACTATAGTTTGTGTGACTGCAAATTTATCTTAAATGTAGATGAAACTGCATTTGCAGTTATAGCATGTACTCCAAAATAAGATGGTTACTCTTGTAAACCTTTTAAAGACTATTTCTAAAGTTGATTTCAGAACTCTGAGGACCTACTGCTAGCACTGGTGCCTGAAATCAGATACCTTCACAATTATAGCATCTATTTGAGTTCAACTATCAGGAAGGGGAGGGGGGATAATAATACAACAGCAAAATTAATACATAACAACATCCTGAAATACCTTAGAGTTGAACATAATAAAAGCATCAAATACCAATCTCATTTGGAGAATGTTAACAAAATATAAAAACCACCCAGAATGCAGTTAGCACTACATGACCATGCAATACACGTATCTTCAAGATTTTCTAGATTTCATCACAGACACTGATTCTGTCTATGATGGATTAGTGCTTTTCAAAATGTCAGACTTGGAGAGAGTTCCTTTGTTTTTAATTTACCTCTATATCACATATTTATAAAGCTAGTGACATTAAACAGCAAGCAATACAAGTTATAACATGCCCTTGCATGTGACTATGAAGTAATTAATGGTGGAGATGCTCTGTATTGTACTTTGCCATTTGCCGTTTTGTTTAAGATATCTCCTATCTTAGATATTATTTCTGCTTTTGTATCTTTACAGAGTGAAAAGAATAATTTTAAAAGAGGTTTAAAAACTACAACAAGAATTATTTCCTATGTGAGCCTGCCACTTTCAATCATGTTGAATTACATTGACTTAATACTTGAGTCTGCCAGTCCTACTCATTTTGAATATCACCAACTGGCTCTGCAAATCCTACTGAAATCCACCAAGTCAGTTTATAAAGCTCTTCTCACATTTTTAGGCAACTGCTCACCAAAATAAACTGCTTGGACAGAGCTAGAATATTGCCAGAGAGTACCCATTTTACCAATGCAAAGTATCAACATATGTGCCTTAGAAATCATCATCAGAATAAGCTCCTGCCTCTCTCAGCTCAGCACCTGAGGAAGTCTCTCTTCACCTGCAGTAAAATGTGGTCCTGGTCTACAGACAACAGCCAGAAGAGGACAGGGGGAGAAGACCCCAGGACAGAGGTGACTGGGACAGGTATTTAACTGGATCAGATGAGATTATAAAAATTAATTCACTTTTTGTCACTTTCTCACACTTTTTAGATTTCAATATTCTTTTCAGAAATACTGGAGAGAGAGAGATGTTTCAGTGAATTTGCCAGCAAGTTTCACTGTATTCACCACACTCAAATAAAGAACAGATTTAGTAACCTAACAAGAGGTACCTCACTTTAACTACTTGATCACCCTCCTTCTAAAGCATCCATGGTTGTAATTTTATCCAAATGATACACCAGAACTATAAAAAGCTCCTTGGCCTACAATCTGGATCATCTCGCTCCCATCTGTAAATCATCAGCTAACCACTGACTAGTCAGCAGTTACAAATTTTAGGTAGCAATTTCTTACATAATTTTTTAAAAATATATACAAAATTATTGTGGGTCTTAAGAGGCATGCAAGAATAAGATTAGCAGATTTCTTACTTAGCTTGAATATGACTTAAATTACATTGTCTGTATCAATAAACTAACATAGTACATGTGATATTATTTCATTTATACTTCTTTAAGCCTGCAACAAGATTTTAAAAGCTGTATTAGCCCAAGGCATGTAACATTCACAAGACGAATACAATTTCTAGCTGCATCGTTTGTATTACATAATTTTGGAGTTGCATATTTTCAGAAAGAATGAGCAGAAAAAATGAACTACAAACCCCGAATAGCCTCATTCATTCCCAAATGAATTATCACTTAAAGTAGTGAAAATTCCAATATCTTACTCTATAACATGCAGCATAACTTAAAAAAAAATATATATACTAACTTTGCTTTCTAACTGGACTCGGTACTTTACAACATTAACTCTGTTCCCCGGAGAAGGCTATTGAGCTCTTAATAGTTCAATAAGCTCAAAATAAAAGTGGAGCTCTAGGCCATACTGCTTTGGAATGTAAAGTCTGTAAACTAGGCAAAGTATTTTATATGCTTAGGGGTGGTTTGGATTCTATAATAAAAGGTATTTAAATTTTTAAATCCTATGGTGTTATTATGAACCTTCAAGACCGTTTTCTAAACTTCAACAATGTGCCTTTATCTTTAAATTCCTTCAGCTTTCCTACTATGTTTAAAGAGAAAGAACTTTCATAAGGCTGATTAAAATTTTCCTAAGCTATACAGTTTCATAAATACGTTTTTATGAAGAAAGGGGAGCTCCTGAACTTGAGATGGGCAGCTTTTAAATCTAGAAATTCAATTTCCTTAGAGAATATCTGAAAACCACATTCCAGGAAGCTATGGTTCCTGACATAAGGGAAGTGGAGGGAAGGAAAAAGTAAAATAACAAAGTGTGCAGCCGACCTGAACCTGCCAAAAAAATCAAAATAAATATTACCCTGCATATATTGTCCTGAGCCCACGTTGTATTAAAATGGCAGCTGACATGCACCAATAAATAAAAAAAAAGGGTATCATCCTGGTTTAATATGTCAACACTTAGCAAATCATCAAAACAAAACAGCAGCGTAAACAAACTACTTTTATCAGCACACATGACGGTTTACTTGCATTTTTCTAACATTTAAAATACATTTCTGATATCTATGCTTAGTAAACAAAACACAAATACAGGAATTATCTTGCTGATTGATATATGTTACTCTGTTTCTGACCGTGTGAGGTACTGCACACTTCAAACGAATGACAAAAAAGCCCGGTCTGTCCTCAATAAGCTTGTTACTCCATAACATCAATTAATGTATGCCTGCAGCCCTTTTAATCTACTCCAGTGTAAAAAGATTTTCTCATTGTGCAAATTTCCTTTTAAAGCATTACATTACCTGCTTTGACAGATTGTCTCTCTAGATTTAGATATACTTAATATTAGTTAGTTTTACCAATTTTAAATTTGTCTTTCATATCAATGAAATGTACTACTTCATTTAGGTATTTCTATTTCAATCAAAGAACTTTGTCTCAGACCATTTAACTTTTTTTTATAGTACAGTGGTAAATTCGTTCTAAAATAAAGCTGTTTTCACAAGTAAAATTTGTGCCATACTTAAATTTCACTTCGTTAACTTCACCTCATCTCCAATTTCATTAAAAGCTCCCTATAAAGTTTAGTGCTCATTATATCTTGTCAATGTATTTGTTTGCTCTTTATGCTGATGGATCCATGTCATTCACCCTCCACTTACTGGGGATTCTTCCAGTTTTTTTTGTGTCAAAAAAGAGGCATGAAGAGCTATAAGTGGACTTCATACAGTCCAACTGTAAAAATTTATCAGATGGGGTTTTTTGGTCAGAACTCCGAAATATTATCACAGCACAGTAAAGAAAAAATGGAAGCTTTGTCTTTTCTAGTTAATTGCTTCAGTAAATTATTTAAATGGAAACCTGCTACTGTTTTTAAAAGGAGAAAGATTGTCATCTTCCAAAATCATAACACAAAAAAAGTTAAAGTAGAAATTGGGTTTTTTAAACCAAGACTGTCTAACAGGCAAATAGTGATTTTTCACTAGCACTCAGTAGATAAAAGTGCAAAATGTGTACTGTTTAAAAAAACACTGTGTGGACCAAACCCTGCCAATCCTTATGCCTGCCAAGGATAACATTTCTTCCCCTGTACACTACTGGGTTTTGGCCCTACTTCTTCTCTCCTGAGAAATACAAAAAACCTTTTAATTTTTCTGGGTTCAATGCATAAGCATCTAATAAAAGTATCAAAACCAATATATGACATATGATAATGACTCATGTGTGTTAAGAAACAGCCCTGCAACTAAAGTATTTTAAAATATATCCTTCATTTAATTTTATTCTTTCTAGCAGGAGACCTAGTGACCCAGAATATAGAGAAGGCTGAGGTACGTAACAAGTTCTTTACCTCAGTCTTCACTGGCAAGAGCTCAAGCCACACTGCCCAAGTTGCAGAAGGCAAAGACAGTGACTGGGAAAAGGAAGAACTGCCAGCTGTAGGAGAAGATCAGGTTCGAGACCATCTAAAGAACCTGAAGGTGCACAAGTCCATGGGACCTGATGAGATACATCCACGGGTCCTGAAGCAACTGGCAGATGAAGTTGCCAAACCACTATCCATCATATTTGAGAAATCGTGGCACTCTGGTGAAGTTCCCGCAGACTGGAAAGAGGGAAACATAACCCCCATTTTTAAAAAAAGGAAATAAAGAAGACCTGGGAAACTACAGGCCGGTCAGTCTCACTTCTGTGCCTGGCAAGATCATGGAGCAAATCTTCCTGGAATCTGTGCTAAGGCACATGGAAAACAAGCAGGTGATTGGTGACAACCAACATGGCTTTACCAAGGGAAAACCGTGCCTGATGAATTTGGAGGCCTTCTACGACAGAGCCACGGTGCTGGTGGATAGAAGAAGGGCAACTGACATCATCTACCTGGACTTGTGCAAAGCCTTTGACACAGTCCCACATGACATCCTTGTCTCTAAGTTGGAGGGACATGGATTTGACGGAAGGACCACTTGCTGGATAAGGAATTGGCTAGATGGCCGCACTCAAAGAGTGGTAGTCAATGGTTCAATGTCCAAGTGGAGACCGGTGGCAAGTGGTGTTCCTCAGGGGTCAGTACTGGGACCAGTGTTGTTTAACATCTTTGTTGGAGACATGGACAGTGTGAGTGCACCCTCAGCAAGTTTGCTGATGACACCAAGCTGTGTGGTGTGGTGGACACACACGAGGGAAGGGATGCCATCCAGAGGGACCTTGACAGGTTGGAGAGGTGGGCCAATGCAAACCTCATTAAATTTAACAAGGCCAAGTGCAAGGTCCTGCACGTGGGTCGAGGCAATCCCAAGCACAAATACAGGCTGGGTGGAGAATCGATAGAGAGCAGCTCTGAGGAGAAGGACTTGGGGGTATTGGTGTGTGCACTTGCAGCCCAGAAAGCCAGCATGTCCTGGGCTGTATCAAAAGAAGCATTAGCAGCAGGTCAAAGAAGGTGATTCTCCCCCTCTACTCTGCTCTTGTGAGACCCCACCTGGAGTACTGTGTTCAGATGTGGGGCCCCCAGCATAAAAAAGACCTGGACCTGTGGGAGAGAGTCCAGAGGAGAGCCACAAAAATAATCAGAGGGCTGGAGCAATTCGCCTGTGAGGACAGTCTGAAAGAGTTGGGGTTGCTCAGCCTGGAGAAGAGAAGCCTTCGAGACTAAATAGCAGCCTTCCAGTACCTGAAGGGGGCTACAGGAGAGATGGGGAGGCACTCTTTATCAGGGAGTGTAGTGAGAGGACAAGGGGTAACGGGCATAAGCTGAAAGAGGGTAGATTTAGACTAGACATTAGGAAGAAATTTTTCACTGTGAGGCTGGTGAGACACTGGAACAGGTTGCCCAGGGAAGTTGTGGATACCCCACCCCTGGAGGTGTTCAAGGCCAGGCTGGATGAGGCTTTGAGCAACCTGGGCTAGTGGAGAGTGTCCCTGCTCATGGCAGGGGGGTTGGAACTTGATGATCTTTGAGGTCCTTTCCCACCCAAACCATTCTATGATTCTAACATAGACCATCAAAATCCATGTTCTTACAACTATATCATAATAAAATTCAAGATAATTTTGATATATCAGCATCCAAGAGGTTTCTTATTTCTGAAATTTTCCTTTGAACGTTAATTCATTGGAACTGTTGGCTTCCTTCAGGGGAATAATTTTTTTCAGTTCTCCGGACTTTCAAAATATTATTACTGTAATTAAAATGTTTTTGAGGACTTGGTATTCCTGCATTACCTTCAAAGTCTACTGAATACCTTGTACCAATCAACTTAGTCATGGGACAAAATGACTAAGGCAAACTCAGAACCATGCTGATCCAATACAGCAATCCAGCAGCTATTATATATAAACCCACCCAAGAAAAAAAGTAAGATTTTTTTCTTCAGTAAGAACCGCTGAACTGAACCAGCACTTAAAAATGCTTGATAACTGTAGCACATTTGACTGTCCTCCTGCTTCTCAGATTATTTATAAAATCAGACACATCTTCGTGATACTTTAAAAATAAACAATAATAATGACTTTTCATGAAGAAACAGTTGAATTGCCATAGCATATTTGTTTGCACCCATCACATTCTTATCCTTAACTGACATTGAGGACTGCACCTGTTATTTTTAATATATAACTTACCATCTGAAGACACCACTATCACTCCCCTTACGCTTATTGTCTCATCAGAACCTCTGTCTCCAGATCAACACTTCGATGCAGAGAGCGGACCCATGGAAGGAAGCTATTTTTTTCCAGTTTGGATTCAGACAGTCAGGAATGGACTGCAAAGATGATCAAAAAGGACCCACAACCTTACTGAAACAGGATGTGATCCCAGCTTCTTCAGATGAGAATGACTGGCCAGCAAACACATGAGCTGGATAAAAACTTCCCAAAAGGCAAAACAATGCACAAATATTTTTCTTAAGTGTGTTACACAGGTTCTAAACTACAATTACTAAGTACTCTTGCAGCTGGCAGCTTCACTTTTATACTTACTTTGTTGTAGGTAGTAGGCCAGACTTACACCAGCTGATGCCAGCTACAGCTAGAAGACTATCTAGAAGTGTATAAAACAAATCTCAACTAAAAACAACCCAGCAGAAAAGGCAGAGGGGGTTGGGGGAGATAATTTTTTTAAAAAATATTTTCCTCCCATTTTCTGTGAATTACAATTCTTTTGAAAACAGAGAAATACATCAGCTTCCCCTTCTCAGCTAATCAAACTTCACAAGAAAGGAAGAAAGGCAGCTTGTAACAACTTGAAAATTAATGTATTTATTTAAAGATTATTAATTTAGAACATGCTGCCCTAAAGGTAAAGAGCCTACTTCAAAGCTGCCCTGAAGAGCTGGTTGAGAGGCAACACTGACTTTTGAAACTCAAGTCTGAGACCCTGTCAGTGGCTTAAACATAATCTAAAACAATCCTAATCCCCTGAATTTTGATTTAGAGTAGCACAAAAGTTGAATTCTCTGGTGACATAACACTGCTTACAATGATTTATTTTTTTTCCAACAGAAGGATGTTTAACCTACATGTGTCGGCTCAAACAGTCCACGTATCTTGTAACATATTAAAACTAAAATTCACTGTAGTAAAGCAAGCTAATAAAAACGAATCTGTCTTAAGAATCCACTAAGTGCCAAAATCAGAAGGTTGTTGGAGGTTTTAAGCAACAGCCATAATTAACCTGTTTCTTGTTTTGCCATCCCAGACTTTGTCCTTTTCACCCAGCCAATTGTTGAATTTGAGTCCTGGTCATCAGCTGAAGTAATAGGAAATCATATTATTGCAGAACAAAAGCACTCTGAAAATAGAACTAATGCCTTTCCTTTTCAAATACCTTAATCATTTTAAAATACACTATCCATAATACTGGCAAACAAATTAAGTTAGCTGATTTTTTAAAACACTTCTGAATGCCTCTCAGTGCTACTATATTTCATATTCAATAAAACTTTCAGTGAACATTTTAAAATTGATCCTAGTAAATATCAAAAATCCTTTCATCCCAGGCACTCACAAGGTGTATGATAAGCTCACTTCCATGAGCTCAGTCATGTCATAGCATAAACCGGAAATGCACAAAAATACTACACAGCCTATCAAGAACACTGAGGAATTTTGTGTACAGAAATAACGTAGAATCCCTCTAAACTTCTGACCTAACATATGAAACTATGTCAAGTAATTTTCAAATATGTGTGACAGGGCTCTGAGTTGCCCAGAGCTTTTAAGATATGCTAGTCTGTTCCCCAAAGAGAACTCAAAAGTATTTTTACTATGATAGAACAGAAATAAGCAGGGGTTTAATCTAGACCTCCTCCTGGTCATTGCTTCCATACAGCTAGACAGGGAAACTGGAGGGGGTTTGTTTTCTCTTTTTTTGTTTAAGAACTGATTTGGGAAATTAATTGTGTTTGACTAGAATCAAAATCTACACCATCCCTTCCAGTCTTTGAGCAACGACCAGGGTGTCCCCAGGCTGGTGTCCTGTTGAGTTCAGGACACAAGCGTGCGTTGAAGGGAAACCTGCTCGTGCCCACTTTTGTGCTTTGGTTTGCAGCACAAAACACACTCTGAGCACACTGATGGGATTTCTTGTGGGTGAAATCAAGTTCAGGCTCTGCTCCAGGAATGCACCTAATGCCTTTCAGAAGGAGAGGAACATTCAGTCTGAGACACCAGACTAGAGCTGGTCTGAATTTAAACACAAACACTCCCCTCACCCCCAGATGGAGTTCTACAGCAGCAGTTCTTTGATACTCCGAAGTAACAACCGAAACCTCTCTAGGATCGACGTCCAGTCCTCAGCACCAGCTCTTTTCCCCCATGGGTCCACAGTACTGCCTGCACTGCAGACCTGCACAAACGCCCTGGGCTGCCAGGTGCCTGCTCCCCATCACGGCTCCCACCCGGCTGCCAGGTACCTGGAAATCCCAGGCAAACAGCCCATTTTATCTCAGACTAAATTTCCAGGCAGATTAAAGCACCGTACCTTCTCACTCTCAAGCATCATCACAGCAGCCTTTGTATTTTATGTAGTGACGATGGAAAGGAAATGCTTCCTTCTGGTCACCACTACCCCCATCCCAGGGGATGTCAGATGAAAGTACAGGCAAAAGCAAAGCAGATGCTCGATTAATGGACTTACACATTACTGAGCTTCTGTGCTTGGCAGAAACTTCTTGGAAGCACTGAAAACACATGACAACTGACCTCCTCAAAACCCCTACTTTCACACCTGTGCCATGAGCCCTACAGACCAGCCACTCGGTCAGGCCTAGGAAAGCAATGCAGCAATGGTTTTGTTTATTACCAGGAGATATCACCATTTTATCACATCATCCATGACTTTTTATGCATAAAAAGAATAAATGGTTTGGCCATTTCCCTTACAGCATGTACAAGAAATCCAGCATAACGGTTCTTCTTTGTATTACCATAATGGAAGAAAATTGTAATAATCTGGTAGATAGATGTGAAAATGCAATAGGACTGAAAGAAAGTGCAAATGAATCATTTAGCCTTCCCCCTGCAACTAAAGCAGTATCCATTATTTACTTGAGGGATGGTATTTCACTATACTGACAATTTTCATCTGAATCTATATGATATTTAGCAGCTTATTGACTTCCTACCAGCTCTGCATCACCACTGCTCCCTCTCATTTTTCTTTTTTTTTCTATCCTCTCAAAAACAATAATCCCGCAACCTAAATTCATACTTTTCAAATGACAGAATTTAGATACATAGTATCTGCCTAGAGGACCATTGGTCTGACTTCATAAGGTGTAGTTTTTTATACTGAATGTCACTTCTGGAAAACTTCAACACTTACCTTATTAGCACAGAAATGATAGACTGAGCTATCAAAATACAACATGGACTTCAATTCCACAAATCATCTGTATCATAAATATAAAAACAATTTCACTTGTTTGCAACTAGAACAACAAATATTACCGACAAAAATGGAATAAATTTAGCTTTAGGCCAGACTACAGATTCTGGTAAATGCTAAAATAAAGTCAACTAGGTACTCAAATCAGAAAATACATACTACAATATTGCATTTTTGTCACAGACTATGTGAAACTTTTCTTCTGCGCAAAGTAAAATTTGTATTTTGAATACCTTCAAAAATAGCAAAGTAATGGACATTACTTTAAAAAAATGGATCTTGACTTTGAATACTGGACCAGTTACATATAGCTGATTTCTCACTACAGAAAAAAAGGGGAATTAATCTCTCTCATGCACATTATTAAAATGAATCAAGTACCATGCTACTATCTTGCACTAAAGGATCCATTGATATATTTCTGTCAGACTGGTGCAAGTAAGTTTCTCCCTTCTGTATTCATTAAAGTAAAATAAGACTTTATTCACCTTGAAAGAACACAGAACGTGTTCTGCACTCTGTGTTCTTGACATGAGTCCCAAAGCCTGCAGTTATCACTCTCACCAGGCTCATAATTTAAATGCCTAAATAAAATACTGTACAATTGTTGTGTCCTGGGAAGAATTAAATTCAGAAAAACCTTGGTTTAAGTCATTCAGCATCTTTTTATATTTTTATAAATCCTTAGAGTATAAATTCTGATACTCTTGTGCCAGCTCCTCTTGTCAGTTTGTATTTTCTCAGCTTGGCTGTTGTCAAGATTTACCGCAAAAAACATTTGGATATATACTCCATCAAAATTCTGTATAAATACATATTATATTAAATAAGACTAACGACCTTTGATTGCACATGCTGTACTATAAAACTGTCACACAGAGATCTCATTAACGGTGCCATTAAACTGATGCGACTTACAGAGGCTTTTTCTGTGAAAATACTACCTGTTTGCAGAAATGGACAACAATCATTTTGCCAACACCAGAATAGCAGGATAGCATCTGGAGACACTACAGACGAAGCGAAGAGCTCTGAACAGAGCAAGGGAACAGCAGCTTCCTTTAATGCCTGCAGCATGGATGCCATAAAAACATTTCAAGATCTTGCTACTGAATTCTGGCAAAGGACTTTGCTCTTGAATACTTTTATAATAGTTTGCACATTGTCTAGGAAAAATCAGTCATGCAGTTTTAAGTTACTGAGGAGAAGAAAGTTTGCTGGCTTTAAGTGTTTTTGGTTTTTTTATTATCACTATTTTTAAGCATAACCCCTCTCCCCCCCAGCAGCTATGCATCATACTCTAATTTAATCCCAAATTATCACTCATGATGTTTTACACAGCAGAAAGCTGAAAGTGAGCTGCATTGTCAAACTCTTACAAATGTCTTTAATTCACAAATTGAAGCAACAGTAACTTAACCATCTAGAAAGCATTTGTGATTAAAGAATTGTCAGCAGGAAGATTTCCTTCAATACCTTTTGGGTTTAAAATTTCAGTATAATATAATATATATACTTATACCTGTTACACAAGAGATTATCCATCAATAACATAAAAAAAATGCTGGATTACATAAAACTTTACCAGTGAAACCTCAGGGTGATTACTATGTTATTTCAGTTGTCATTTCAGTAAGTAAAACATACCAATTTCATACACACACAAGCTCTAGTTGTAGATTCTCCAACTAACTATAAACTTGATTCAAAGTGATGTGGAAAGAGTAGCCATCTACCTTGTTTACTCTGTCTTTATAAATTATAACTATTTCCATTCTTGAATAAATTATAAAAAAACCTAAGAAAGACCGAAAGGAAATCTTTTTAATATGGCTAAAAGGTCACACTTCCTAGTACAGGAAAGAATCAGTGCCAAATTACAGAAATCACTTTTTTAAAAAATTTAAAACACAGGGTACAGAGGAAAACTTTAAAAACAGTAGCTACTGAAACATTAAAATTAATTAGTAACTTAAAGATCAAAGGATGGTAACGTTCAAATCACAAAGCTCTTTACAACCTGCATCTCTGCAATAAAGCTGCTATACACTGACTTACAGCTATACTGGTTTTTAGTAGCATCCCTTTTACCAACGCCCATCACCCAATAAAAATCCTACTGGCAGCAACAGACAGCGAAAACAGAAACAAAGTTCATTACAGATGCATGCATTCTTTTTAAACCACAACTTTTTATGCTAATATATTTATTGAACTTCTTTTTTGTTGTAAATATTTTGTAGGTAAAGTGGTAATATCAAATACTAACAAATAATAAAGCGGTAACATCAAATAATAAACAAACGCCATTAAAATAATTGGGTTTGACATCTCAAGAGTTAAACTGGAGTCAGAGTATTTGGCAGAATTCAAAGCAGAACTATTCACAGATGAAGTACACCTGGTGAACACGTTTGCCAGTGTCAAGCCAAAAGACACTGGGAAACTATCCAGTGTTGAGTATTTCCAAATACACAGTGTACTACTGTACAGTCAACAAAATTATTTTGATACTACCATGATTAACTTCTGTATTAAAAAAATTAGTCACATTTTTACAAGTATTATACTAGATTGGCTGCTTCTCTCATACACAAAAAAAAACACTGCATAGATTCTCTTGATGTTTGCAACTCCATACCTCCAGAAACACTTAAATCATGGGTTTGGTAGTATACATGTAGGTATGTGTAAATACACACTAGAAGTAGATTTTCACCAGTCCATTTATTTTAATTTTCAGAAGAGACTAATGTGATTGTGTCACATGATTCAGAGAACCTCTCCCAGTAAAAGCTGCATCAAGCCACTAACTTCTTGTTGAGCTTTTACAATATTCAGTCTTAATTGACTGGGGGCCAAACCACACACACCCGCTCACACAGTCCCTGCCCCCACCCAATGATAGGGGAGAGAATTAAAGAGGTAAATGGCAAAGAGGACTCGTGGGTTGAGATAAGGACAATTTAATAACTAAACTACAATAATATTAGAAATAATACTATTTACAAAGATGCAATGTGATACACAGTGATACTGCCCCTCCCCACCTGATGACCAAAGGCCCAGC
>WKFP01013882.1:238334-264546 GCA_011057875.1 Pterocles orientalis
GGGTTGAGATAAGGACAATTTAATAACTAAACTACAATAATATTAGAAATAATACTATTTACAAAGATGCAATGTGATACACAGTGATACTGCCCCTCCCCACCTGATGACCAAAGGCCCAGCCCACTCCCAGCCAATGGCCCCGAAGGAGGGAGAGAATAGGTGATACACAATTATGCTACCCCCCTGAAAAAGGCTCGGCCTGTTGCCAGCTAATAATCCCCAGAAACCGCACAGACGATTCCCCCAGAAAGGGGGGGAAAGGGGAGAAAGGGGGTGCACCGCTCCCAGAGGCACTCACGGAACGGAGATAACAGCCCAAGCGTCCCAGCCCAAGAGATGACCGAAGCAGGAAAAAAAACAGCTAACGATCCTCCGGGAGAGGGAGGATGCCAAAACTCACGGAACGGAGATAAACGAGTGTCCCGGGCCGAGAGCCGACGGCGGCCGTGGGGGGAGGGGGGGGAAAGGCCTTGGGAGAGCAAACACAGGCTCCCAAAGCGAGATGAATCCAGAAGTGAAAAGACAGCACTCCTGGAAGAGTCCTCTCCTATACACTGCGTATGACGTGCATGGGATGGAATAATTGGTCAGTCTGCTTCTCAATCTTTACCTAAAAGCAAATCCCAGGCTAGAAGCCAGACTGTCTCTTCCCCCCCAAAAGGCTGAATGTATGTCTTTGAGGACAAATAGCAACATCCTAGCAATAACTATAAACGTTCTTATCAATTCTCTCCTGAGCAGGAATGCAAAACATAGCTTCTTTGCTACCTATTTATGAAGAGAAGGGAAAAGGAAAAAAAAATTAACTCTGCTCTGCTTAACCCACGACAAGTATCCATTACAGTTCCTACATCTTCCAAATGTTAATTACTCATACTTAGATTTCCACTGGAATTTGGTTTGAGCTCTCAATGACTGTAACTCATTATTTTTCAAATGAAACTATCTTTTATATCATATATCTTTATTATGTGTACACACCTATGCGACATGATCAAACAACATCTTAACCTCAAACAAGTGAAAGAGATTTATGAGAAGACATTTAAGGATATAGTACATGTTTTCTAGTTCTTAAATCACCCTTGAAATTTTAAAATATACCATCTTTTTCTAGTAATTTTTTTCAGTAGCAGCAAACAAATGCAATGCTTACTCCTTAATTCTGCTTTTTATTCCCCACTTTTGGATCTAAGATTATATTATCAGTGCACTTTTACTAATATCACACCAGGAACAGATGTTTAACTGACTATGCACCATTATAATTAACTGCTTTTCACTGACACAATTTTGGAACCGTTTTTTGGAACACGCAACTGCAAACTACTTTCTTTTTTCTGGACATATGACAATGTTTTTGGCCATGTTAAAATGAATGTTGGATCTATCAAGTCCAGCTCACCAAGTGATCCCAGTTACTCTACAGAGCTGCCCCAGGCTGTAATCATTCCTCCTACCCCTGTCTTCTGAGAACTTTCTATTTTCCATCTGGATCATGAACAAACACACTGAACCTGAACAGCAACAAGTCATCAGGAGCCAATCAGTCAGATGTCACTGTCCTGTCTTTGACAGTAGCCAAGAGAAGATACTTTAATATAGAAACTACAGCAAGAACTTCTGCAGCTAGCCTACTTTTTATTTCTTATGAAACCCCAACCCAATAATTTGCTGCCTCCTGAGTCTTATACTATGGAAAATAGTGAATAACCTTCCCTATTGACTTTTAACATACCATAGACATTTTCAGGATAAGACTCCCTCAGCTATTCGTCATCCCTCACCCACAAGCTTTTCCATAACTCCACACATTTCTGTACCTTTTCTTGTCCTAGTATGCCCTTTTTGACATGGATGAACCAGAACTGTACACAGTGTCCAAGACGGAGATGCACCACTATGTGCTTAAACAGTGGGAACAAGATGTTTCATTCTGTTATTTGTACTGACTACCGCTGAGCTATCATTTCCATAGGGTGTATCATACCTCCAGAGTATCAATCCTACAGATAAGTGATTAGTTCACAGTCAATCAATGCATAAGTTAAAATATTCCACACATCCTTTTTCACTTAGTATTTATCAATACTGAATTTTATCTTGATTTTATAGGAATCTTCTTCTTAATCATAGAAACTCAGAGAAAATCACAGAAAAACAGAGGAGAAAAAACTAGGACAGCTAATGGAGTATTCATCAGTTCAAGACATCAAGACATCAACTCATATTCTCACCCCTTCCCCCCCATTCATTACTGTTTTAAGCACTGGCAAACTAGCCTTAATAAAACATTATTTGTTCAGTGATCAATGTGTCTTTCTCTGCAGAATGACTTCTATTACAACAGAGTGAAAAATCAGACAAAAAAACATGTTATTTGAAGCTAACGTTTGCAAGCTCAAAGGGAGCACTCATTTCGCTTTATCCATGCCCTCTTTCAGGGCTGGGGAACCCATCAGCATCTAACAGCATCCTCCGCAGCCACATGATGGCCTCAACTCTGACTCACTGTCAGCAATGGACACACTTGGCCAGACACAAAGAAAATGCTTGGCAGAGTAGATCTGACTCTGATGACTGGGCAGGATCTGCTCTGTGAGGTCTGTAAATCTTCAAATCACACAGACTGATTCAAGGAAGACATAATCTGAATTCCAAGCATTTTGCCCTTCTGTAACAGGTACCTACCCAGTTGATGGAATGTAGGTATCTTACGACTCTGTCTCTAATCACATCCTCTTTTCAGGGTCAATCTGACAGACATTAGGCACCCTGAATGGTCAACAGTGGCAAAGGCTTTCCTACTGAAGGCTCAAGGAGAGGACTTTCACGCTGGTCAGCTCCTGGAAGGTGGCTCCAATAATTTACAGGGTTTTTTAAAACAAACAAACAAACAAACAAACAAACATACAAACCACACCCCCAAAAAACACATTAAAAAGAAGTAAGCAGCAGTATGGCAGGAAATCAGGAAAATGGTGGAGACCAAAGTAATAATTAAAAGAAGAAAGCATAGTAGCCTGCCCCAAGCCCACAGACAGGGAAGAAAAACAGGTTTTGTGGCCAGTCTACACAAAACAATAGATGTTCAGAGAGCATCAACCTCACGCACATCCACCAGAAATAATGTAGAGAGACTATCTCAAGGAGGGAGCATTACAGGAAGAGGATGACTTCTACATCAGCTAAAAAGAGTAATCAAAAGTATTTTTAACAGATTAAAAAAAGGACCAATTGACCAGCACTCTGTACCTTTTAAAGGCATTTACCTCCTCCAAAATCTTTTTCCACTGGCATGTTGTTATTGCAATGTAATAGTTTTTCTCTCAGCCATACCTTCTCTCTCTCTCCTTTCCATCGTGCCAACAACTAAATGAAGCACAAAATATTGGCCTCAATGCACTCAACACACAAGGAAAATTGAAGATGCACTTATTGTTCAGGAATACAGAAGTAAGCAGGAAAATCTATCAATCTGCCACAAAAAAACTAGCCCAACCAATGAGAAAGATGACTTTAAGCATTTATTCATTTTTCATTAATCTGAAATGTTAAAAGCAGTAGTAGAGTTTCCTTTTTTTAACCCATTTCCCTATGGACTGATTCAAATGTAATTATTTTGGTTACAAAAAATAAAGTTTAATTACTGTATATTAATAGTATACATTAATTTTATGTCTTGAAATTGCATCACTCCCTTGCCTTTCAGCTTACTGACACTGCCTAATGAAAAAAAAAAAACAGAGACAGGTTCCCCCATTGAAGACAGAACCTGGTCCATATTGCTGAGTTTGATAACCACATCAGCTGTGGTGGAAACAAATTAGAAAAGTTTTGAACTCTTGAAACTCAGAAATAAACAAAGGGAAGCCGTTCATTGCCAGCATGCAGTTAAGCTTTGGTACTTCTTGCTATAAGCAGAGAGAGCTGGCATGGGTTCTGGGGAGTGCTGGAAACAGCCATGGAGGAAAAATCCATTTTGGTAAATCATCTGAACAGGAACTACAATTCTGAGTCAGGATGGTGACTGGAAGATCCTTGTGGGAAATATCATACTGCTACTCTGTCCTAGGCACCTGCTTTTAAACACTTCTAAACTGGAGACAGGGTACAATAACACGAATGATCCTGACTCGAGAAAATGGAAAGCTGCATGACCATAAATGTTTTGCAAGTCCATGTATCATATTTCTACAGATTCCCAAACAATACTAGTAAATGAAAATTCATATGAAACAGCAAAGCAGCAAGTAAAAACAGCCAGGAAACCCAGATGCCCCGTTCTTCAGCCTGAAGCTTCTTCAGAAGCTATATTACCTATTCCAGTCTCAAAAAGGAAACACCAGCCAACTGCAAATGCTTGTAGACTAGCAAAGCATATGGAACCACGGGCTCAACATATAACTCAATACCACCATTTTGACAGTTACTTTCAGAGAAAAAAAACAAGAACCCAAAAAAACACACAACAAAAAAAAAGTGAGTTCAGTGCTATTTAATAAATTATTACTTGAGGGATTTTATTTAAAACAATCACTCTGCCTCAGCTAAAGCAGTACTCTGGAAAGCTAGTATTAAAAAATTATTTGCTCTAATCTATTCCAAACGGGGACTTGGCATCTAATCCCCCTTCATTAGCAAATAGCTTTGTAACCAAGTATTCCATTTGTAAAGTAGCCGTAATAACAGTATCAGACAGTTGACCCAAGTTCCTCAAAGGTACCTACAGAAAATAAAAACTTAAATAGCATTTAAGTGCAGGGAGATTCAAGCAACTAACTCCCTTAGTCTTATTAACAACACATGAAAAAATATGGAGGATATTCTCATTTAAAGTATTTTTGTTCAATTACCAATACTGCTGCATTATTTGTTCAAAAAAGATGTCATTCTATTCAGCAATTTACTGTTTAACTGTGTAAAATTGTTACTAAGACCATTTTATGGACCAATTCACTAATGCACTAGTTATTAAATATAGGCATAACATAATTAATGAGAACTGTTTCAGAAAGACTAGCTTATTAGAATCAGGTTTATAATGATAATCAATAAGCATGAAATACTTTAAAGCAGTAACTTCATTTGCTCTAAATTAAGAAGATTAGAATTTATTACATTTATTTAGCTCACGGTTATTTTTTGCTTCATCAGTCTATATTGTTGACTCTTTACATTGTTATTTATAACATGTAATTGTACAGAAAGTGGAGAGAATTATGAACAGCACAACAATAAATGACCAGTAATGGGGGGGGAGTCCACTTCTTAAGTGTTAGGAATTCCATTATTAATTTTTCTATTAAAGAATTTTTTTACAAAGAAAAGTGTTTGAAAAATTACTTTCCCTTTTTTTGCAAATCTCATCCTTTCTTTTTCTGTTTAAACTAAAGACATTATCGCTAGAATATCACAGAATCACAGAATGTTAGAGATTGGAAGGGACCTCGAAAGGTCATCTGGTCCAATCTTTCTGCTGGAGCAGGAACACCTAGATCAGATCACACAGGAACGCATCCAGGAGGCCTTTGAATGTCTCCAGAGAAGGAGACTCCACAACCTCTCTGGGCAGCCTGTTCCAGTGCTCTGTCACCCTCACTGTAAAGAAGTTTTTTCTCATATTCAAGTGGAACCTCCTATGTTCCAGCTTGAACCCATTGCCCCTTGTCCTATCACTGGATGTCACAGAGAAGAGCCTGGCTCCATCCTCCTCACACTCACTCTTCACATATTTATAAACATTGATTAGGTCACCCGTCGGTTTCCTCTTTTCCAAGCTAAAGAGACCCAGCTCCCTCAGCCTTTCCTCATAAGGGAGATGCTCCATTCCCTTAATCATCTTCGTGGCTCTGCGCTGGACTCTCTCCAGCAGTTCCCTGTCCCTCCTGAACTGAGGGGCCCAGAACTGGACACAATATTCCAGATGAGGTCTCACCAGGGCAGAGTAGAGGGGAAGGAGAACCTCTCTCGACCTACTGACCACCCCCCTTCTGATACACCCCAGGATGCCATTGGCCTTCTTGGCCACATGGGCACAGTTCTGGCTCATGGTCATCCTGCTGTCCACCAGGACCCTCAGGTCCCTCTCCCCTACACTACTCTCCAACAGCTCAGTACCCAACTTACACTGGAACCTGGTGTTGTTCTTGCCCAGATGCAAGACTCTACACTTGCTCTTGTTAAATTGCATTAAATTTTTCCCCGCCCAAATCTCCAGCCTGTCTAGGTCTCGCTGGATGGAAGCACAGCTTTCTGGCGTGTCAGCCACTCCTCCCAGTTTCATATCATCAGCAAACTTGCTGAGGGTGCACTCTATTCCCTCATCCAAGTCGTTGATGAATATACTGAACAGCATCGGTCCCAATACCAAGCCCTGGGGGACTCCACTAGATACAGGCCTCCAACTGTTCAACTCCCATTCATCACAACTCTCTGGCTTCTTTTCTCCAGACAGTTCACAATCCATCTCACTACCCGACCATCCACATCGCACTTCCTCAGTTTAGCTGCAAGGATACTGTGGGAGACAGTGTCAAATGCTTTACTGAAATCGAGATAGACCACATCTACTGCTTTACCATCATCTGTCCGCCTGGTAATGTCCTCATAAAAGGCTACCAGGTTGGTCAAGCATGATCTCCTCTTGGTGAAGCCATGTTGACTGCCTCTAATGACCTTCTTATCCCTGATACACCTAGAGACAGCATCAAGAATAAGTTGTCCCATCACCTTTCCAGGGATGGAGGTGAGGCTGACCAGTCTATAGTTACCTGGGTCCTCCTTCTTGCCCTTTTTGAAGACTGGAGTGATATTCGCTTTCCTCCAGTCCTCAGGCACCTCCCCCGTTTCCCATGACTTACCAAAGATGACGGAGAGTGGTCTAGCAAAGACTTCCGCCATCTCCCTCAACACCTGCGGGTGCATCCCATCAGGACTCATGGATTTATGGATGTCTAGATTACTTAATCGGTCCTTAACCCAGTCTTCCTCTACCAAGGCAAACTCCTCCTTTATCCTGACTTCCTCTGGGGCTTCCGGGGCTACAGGGTTCCTCAGGACAGCCGCCGGCAGTATAGACAGAGACAAAGAAGGCACTGAGTAACTCTGCCTTCTAGTATCTGCTATAGTTCCATGAGTACTAGCCAGTACATACACATGCCAGGCAAGTCTTTATTTAATCATATTAACAGATAAATATGAAACCTCTACAACTGATGTCATGTCATTTTCTGATGTTCATATCTCAAATGCAGTCCTCCTCTACTCTTCCTCAGGTATAGTTATGGTCCTTAAAAAACAGGTCCTCAAATCCTAAGAGCTTAATGTGACCCTATAAGCACTGATGCTAAAGAAAGGAAAGGAAAGCAAAGGAAAGCATGATCATCAGAAAAAAAAAACAACCTTGAAGATTGCTTCCTGCTCCCACTGGATGGATTTATATTCTTACACAAAGTCTCCCAACATTAAAGGAAAAAAGTATGGAACTTCCCTCTGCAAGTCTCCTATATGATATAACCAAGGGAAGGATCAGATTAATTTTCTGAGAGTTTATCGTTACCACACATGGAAGAAAAACTCCCGATAAAGAAACTAACTACAGATATTCTCACATGCACCAGTAGTTTAACAGCTACCTGAATATCTGGCGTTGTTAACTCCCACAGGTTGACTGTTTTCTGAGCACCGTGTAATCCAAATTGCTTTAAACAACCATGATATCGTACTTTGAAGAGTTATCTGAAGCATAATATGACAAAATTTTATCATTTTCTCTCTACAGATAATTACTTTGCTACAGATTAAATGCTGTATGACTCCATCAGGGACTCAAGGAATAAATAACTGTAACGATAAAAATGTTGGTACAATACAATTCACAAAGTGTCCAACACAAAAGCCTTATAATAACGACATGCATTACTGAGAGAAAAAATGTATTGTTTTCTTCCAATGGAAAGCATGCTTTGTTTTGTGCAATTTGACTGTTTCCTTTTCTGTGCCCCATGTGTAGTATAGATGGAAAATTGTGGCTTTTGCAAAATTAACATGGATTTGTCAACTGCTACAGCCACAGCTGAGAACAGTTCATTAGCTTGATCTAATTGATAAACTTAAAATCTGAACAATACTACCTATATCACAGGAGAAAGGAATGTAGTCCCTTAGGCTTAGTTCTGCCTACACATTGAAAAGTTTAGATTTCTGGCTCAAGAACTGCAATGAGAACAGCACACGTTAATATTTCATCTTTATCACTATAAATATTTGCCTTATACACATTTCACTACTTCAGAAGGACAGTTGCAGTAGTGTTTGCATATTGTCACAAAGGTGTGGAAAAAACTGGAAATTAAGCTTCTCCTCTTCCCTTCTAAATAATACTCAATGCTGGGGATGGAAAACAAAGCTGATCATTGTGACTGTTACCTCTGATCATCAACAACATGTTTGCTGGATCAATATAAAATTACTGTTTGACACAACCATGTCCAGCTGACTTCTCTACTCCGCTGGCTCCAGTTTTAATGATAAATTCTGTAAGGAGGCAGAGCAAGAGATTCAAACGCTTTTCTTGTTTGTAAGTCATCTAACAGGATCAACTCCACCTGCCTGGCCCCAATTCCAGGCACCACTGAACTCCAGGACCTAATGCAGATGTCTCTGAGGACCCATATCCTCACTCAATTCAGTTCCACTCAGCAAGTTCAGAAGGGAAGGATAAAATGAGTCAAGGATCAAAGGTGAGGAGGGAAGACATAATGGAGGGTTTTACAAAAGGAGAAGAAACTGGGAAGTCACATAAGATTAAAGTGGTGGAGACTGTGAGCTGGAAGCAGAGGCAGCAGCACACAGCAGTGGAAGTGCAGAGGCTGGCAGAGAAGTGGAGCGTGCCAGAGGACCAAGAGCAGAGCTGATGAGGAGAGAGACAGGTTTTTTTCTTTTTTTTTGAAAAGCATTTGTAGCAAACAAAAGTGTGTAATACATGGCAAGAAGTAAACAAAAATAAGGTGCAGATAAGGAAAAAATGGGGAGAAGTATCAACATAGTAAGAATAACAAAAAAGGAAAGTGAAGAATTAAAAGGTTCTGGGAATAATGGCAGATGATTCCATGCACAGAGGATGGCCCATGAAAGACAGAGAATTAAGCATTTTTCTTAGCATGAAAAGCTCCCCTGAAAGACACGTTAATGTGTAAAAATTCAGTTACTCAGGAGTGTTGGTAAATTTGATTCCTCAAAATTGGTAATAACTTTTGGTTTTCTTCCCCCTCTCTCTTAAATGCTGTAGGTTTCCTGTTGCACCACACTGCTAACACATTCCATTAGAGGAACGTTGCCTAGCATTCTAGTATACTTGGTCTGAAATCTCTATAAAACCTCCTGTATTAACAAAGTTGCTCAAAAATGGGTTATGCTCTTCTTCCACTTCTCTGCCCTGAAATAAATTGCTACCATGCACATTAATTTGTAAAGCAGATATCAAAATAACTGTTTCCAGGGAATTACTAATACATAGTAATGTTAAGTGTTCAATTATTTCATTGAATCTATGCTTTTCTTCAATTTTTCCAGCCCTAATTTGGTTACTACTAGTTTTAACCTTATTTTCCATTCTATGACATAGTTTGTTCTTTTCTCAAATTTAAGTACATGTAAAACGTTTTTCCTCCCAAATCACAGAGAAGGGTTTTATGGGAAGACATCTTGATTGCTATTAGAAGGAAGAAAACACAGTAATTCTTCAATAAACAATGAGAATCACAAATGTCCATCATTTGGAGGCCTTGACTTACCAGGTTACTTGAAAACCATAATGATACCTTAATAACATAGAGAATCCATTAAACTTCATTTTGTGTTATACAAAGTCCGCAGTATATATGCTGAAAATGCATGCCAGTGCCTTTATACCTTCAGGAGTTTTGATGAACAGCCATTTCAGAAGACAGCCACCCACCAAAGGAAAGCTTAAAATACAAGTTCAAAAGAATTTTCTTACTTATGCATAGCTATTAGCTAGTCTAACTTCTATACGACCAACGAATAAATCTCAGGTTTTTGCAAAGTCTTATAGGTGTATGAGCAAAATACCCATAAAACATCATATGCTTACTTTATTGGCAGAACAGTTTATACATCTGACATACTGCTGCTCAGATAAGATTATATCCCACAAAGTAAAGAAAAGAAACTGTCAACAAGTCTGTAAGACTATAACAGAAACTGCAAAAGCAGAGTTTTCATATGACTAACCATACCTTCAGAGTACTCCCAAATCAGTCTCAGGCATAAAAACACAGTTGGAACTGATTTGAAGAGAAGGGTGAAGAACGGCATGTTGCCACAAAAACAAGAACCAAGGCTGAACTGTGTGTTCCCTGTATTACATAATTGCCAGAGTAGATGGAAAAAAATGTTAATATTATAAATAATACACAGTTTTTAGCCAAATTATATTTGGAAAGTCTAGAACAAGACAGCCAGTGTGAATGATCAAAGTTAACAATAGGTGATTAGAGAAGCTCATACCCAACCTTTTCATGTTCTGTACATTTTATGCTGTGGATGTTTTAATGTTCTATCAGGAAGATGGAAAAGGATGAAGCTTAGAAATCAACAGGCAATTTTTCCTCAAAAATCCAGATCAAACAGCATAAACAGTGATTATTGAAAACACGCACAAATGTGATTAAGGAGTGAAAACTAAGCTGGCTGACACTCGCATGTGCACAAAGGAAGTGCGTAAGCTTTATACATATGAATGTATTTTTCCTACTGGCCATTAGAGCAGAACCTCTGCCTCCCTAAAGATAACTGCCCTTTTAACTTTCAGATTTATGCCAGCTCTGTATTCTGAAAACAGGACAAAAAGCAGCAGTGAGGAAAGGGATGGAAAATGGTTGGATCAAACAACTGCAACATTTGTAATGACAGAGGATCCCAAATATGGAGAAACTTCACACAAGAAAGCCGTGTTACTCTGGTTACTTCTGCCCAGAAAGTTTCTGGGTCTGTGCTACTTGCAAAAGAATAAATGAGCTAACAGAATCACAGGGGTTAAGATGACCCTGTTGTTGTACTACATCAGACAAATAAATACGATTTGTGATTTTAAACCAGTGAAGATCTAGAAAAAGGAGAATGTATGTAATATTAAACCTTTAGAGCTTCATTTTAACAACATTCTTCAGACCCTTTCCTTCCGGCTGTTCAGACCTGTTTTAAGAAAGCCCTTTCCCCTTCTTCTTCTCTTCCTCTACTACTCCATCACTCCTGCCTCTTCACCTCGCATCTTATAATGGTGTCAGGATATTTAGGATACAAGGAAATAAAAATGTATTTTAAGAAAATGTTTCAGTATACCTTCCAAAAAAAAAAAAAAAAAAAAAAAAAAAAAAAAAAAAAAAAAAAAAAAAAAAATTACAGTAAGAGGAAAGGAAGTAAGTTTAGATGATACATGGTACTGTGCTTGTCCATGTGAAATACAACAAACCACAATGCTGTGTATGGTTTATATCAACTAAGGGCAGCTAATCAGCTCTCAGGTCAATGGCCCTTTGTAATTAAGTTTAAAAAAAACTAACATGGTATCTTTCTAATGAGTATGAGCAAGTACAAATGAGTAAATCCTCCCACCTACCACTTCAAATGCACCACCTCCCCCACTCACATTTCTCACTTCTGTTTCCAATTCAATTTCTTTTCATTACAGTGAATACATACTTCTAGTGATCTTGTGGTCAGCTGGATTCATCTACTGGTACTTACCTCGTCAAAAGAGAAGTTTCTTGAAAAAAAAAAATCTAAATAAACCTCTGTAAATCAATGCTTAAGAAGAAAAACCTTTGTAGATATGCTGAGTGTGAGAGTTCCTACAGATGTTCAACCAACGGAAAAAAAAGTTTCTGCCTACCCAAGTTGTCGACATTTTATACTTTTTTGGGGGGTACAAACCATAACTATATAGCCAGTTATACAAACTGGAAAAGTAGCAGTGAATTTATCACCTAGGTTAAAACTTACGTTGCTGTAGGAACTTTATTCTAAACTAGCCTATTAAAATTTAGCAGGAAGTGCAGTTATTATACCTTGTGTATTAAGAAGCAAAAGTTTCCCAAATGAATAATCAGCGTACAGCTAATCAGCATCAAGTCACTCAACAGTTATAGCTAAAACTGAACTGAAGCGTACGCAGCACATCTGTACATTTATAAGCACAAGCTCCCCAGATGTTATAAATTACTATCTTTACCAGTTGCCTCTTAAAAGCGTTGACTTGAAGAAAATGCAGTGAACAGTGGAGATGTTCACAGCAGGAGTTGTCAACAGAACTAAATCCAACAGTAAAAGATCTGTTGATATGTGCATGATCTAAAAGGTAAATGTCACAGAGCTATTACTCTTTGGGTCCATTACAGGGACATTACTTTCACCTATGCTTGATGATACTGTTACAAAAAGTTCTACTACTTTACTTACAAAACATACTATTTATTCAAGTTTAGCTATGTGCAACAGGCAACAAAAGATCATAACCTATTTCCAAGTCACTTGGGAAAACAATAAAAAAATAAAAAAGTGAGACACCAAACTGCGAGTCATTTTCGACTACCAGACAACTCAGAACAATACAGGAGATTTGGTCCCTTCAAGTGGTGGCACACAAACTCTCGTTAAAAAAGAAGACATCAAATTCCAAACTTTATTTAGAGGAGACGAGAGAGAAGCGGGAAAACAGTTAATTACACAGAACTCCAGACAGCAGTTTCGGTACCATTTATTGCCCGGACAGTTTGAGCCCGTTCCCTTTGCCGGCAGAAAGGTGCACCAGCAGCTCCATCAGTTCTGCCGGCACTGACATTTTCCAAACCACCCCACACAGCAGCATGCAATTTACATCAGGGTAAGCCCAGCTTCCCAGCTCGACCAAAACGCCAGCAAGAGTTTCCAAACTGAGAACAAAAAACAAACAAACAAAAACCAACCAAACAAAAAAAAACCCCTCTCGGATACTTTTTAAAAGCCGGGCCAGGGTTATAATATGTGCGGAGCTGTTCTGCCCGCTCCTGTGGCAGCGGTCGGGGCGGCGGGCACAGCCGCGCCGAGGGGTCCCCCTGCGCCTAGGGGTGCGCGCCCCAGCCCCCACTTCCCTTTGAGGCACCCCCCACCCCACGCCAGAGCCTCCCGCGGGGGGAATCCCGGGGCGGCCGCCGCCAGGTGCCCCGCGGGCCGTACTCACAGGGACACGGTGCGGTTGGGCAGCACGGCGGGCTGCAAAGTTTCCACCAAGTCCCCGCCGCTGCAGACCACTTTGATGCGGAGAGCCGGGCGGCCGGGCCCCTTGGCGCGCTCGGCGGCGCAGAGACAGCGGTCTACGATGAGGTCGGGGCAGTTCCTGCTGCCTCCGCACAGCCCCAGCACGGCGGCCACCAGGCAGAGGCGGCGGCACAGCCCGCGCATGCTGAGCCAACAACCGACCCGCCAGCTGCCGCGCCCGCCGCTCCGCGCCGCGCATGGCACGCGCCTCGCCGCTCCCGCTCCGCGCCGCTCCGCGGGCGCCGCGCTCCCCTCCACGCCTCCCGTGCCCGCCCCGCCTCGCCGCGCCTCTCGCTGCGGCCGGCTCCGCTCCGAGGGGACCCCCCCCCCTTTCCTCCTCCTCCTTCTCCGAGGAGCCGCCGCTCCTTTCCTGCTGCAGCGGCGCTGGGCGGACCCCGCGGCTCGCAGCGGGCCCCCTCCTCCCGCCACCCACCGGGTGCGCCCCTCCTCGCCCCCCCGCCGCGGGGTCCGCGGCCTCCCCCGCGCTCCCCCCGGCAGCCGCGGGGAGCTCCCTGCGGGGGTGGTACCTGCTCTGTGCCGCGGTACCTTCAGCCCGCGTTGGGTGTCCGGTAACTGGGGGGAAAAAGCTGATGCGCCAAGGCCGAGCTGCCGTCGCCCAGGCACGAGTTGGAGAATCGGGAGCTGGAAAAATTACAGGGGTTGGAAATCTAGTTTTGAAAATTGCCATCTTTGCTACTGCTCTTGAGAAACGTGTGTGCAAACCGCAGTTCACACCTCTGCTGGTGGGAAAGGAGTTTCAGGCCATGAGTATATACCAAGAGACAGGGCAGTCCAGCCAGCTCTGGACAGTCCAGCCACTGCCATCAGGGAGGGTCCATGCAGTTAGCTGACTTCAGACACCTCAGATAATGCTGTAGACATGACCTAAATCAAGGGCTTGATCAGTAGTCAAAGACTGCTTCATCATCCAGGTCAATGAGCAGATTTCTTTCTTTGCTACCTGTACTTGTGTGTTGTTTATGGCACTCTCTGGCTTTGGAGCATACTCAGTCGTATTTTGTGACGGAATTAGTAACTCTTAGGGTAGATTTTCAGCATCAGCTGCAAGCTACCCTGATTGTTTGATGAAAGTGAAACAAAAAAATTTTGGCGAACTTCAATTTTTAATGGTATTTTACAAAAAGAGCATGTTCCTTCCCTTCTCTTACTCATTGGAGACTCACAATGCACATTTTCATTGCAAGATCTAGGCCAAGGTTAGTAATAGCCTGCCATGGCTGTAAAGCTATTTCAGCTAGAAATTGCTAGGTTTTTTTGAAACAATATTGTATTATAGTCCCCTAGGGAAGATTTGTTTTGCACATTTACAATGCCTGTTATCACTGTGTTCTAACACCTAACTGAACCCTTTAGACACCAAGTTTATTGCTAAGTGGTAGAAGGGTTAGCGCCCTTGCGAAATTCTAGGCTAATAAGAACTTTCTCAGGGAGAATCTTTTTCTATGCAGTTGTTGATTTAAAGAATCATAAATATTACAAACTCAGTTCTTTTATTTTTAAAAGCAAAGTTGTGTAAGTCTAACTGGCAGACAGCAAAAACGGACTGTTACATGAGACCACTCAACATTGCAACGGTCACATGCTGTTCTTTATCATAAAGACACCCTATGTACCACTTAAATTTGCACATGCTTTTTTAGCTTTGCAAAAATCTGTCTCATCCATACAGTTTTTGAAAGCACAAGTGGAGAATACACATTTGTTGATATGTAGCATAAATTTCATTCACTGAGAAGGAATGGAATTTCTCAAACTCAGCCCTAAATACAACAGCAGAATTTTACCATTTTTTCTAACTCTCTGATCCTGAAAGGTTTTTTTAAATATTGTTTTATTACAGAAAAAGAAGGTTTACAGTCACATTGAATCTATCTGTCAAATCCTGCAGTATTGGTAGAAAAGGAGTTAGTCATAACATCAGAGGTGAAAAATAAGGGGAATTTCCTCTCTACTTCCCAATGTATCTGATCCTTTCTTTCTCTTATTTTATTACAAATAAAAAAAAATCCATCATCTTCCCCCTCCTTCACTGTCATCTTAAAATATGAAGTTAAAATTTTATAATTATTTAAAAGCAAAAGTGATGGTTCCTGCCCTGAAATCTCACAGTCTAAACAGGTCTAATTGAAAAAAAGGACCTGGGCACCTACAGAGCTCAGAACTGCTTCAGCTGTCACCACCCAGCACAGCAGAACATTTAGTGTTTGTGGTTGCTAACGATTTTCCCAGACTTTGGAAGATGAAACTTCAACCCACTCATGATATACAAACAACTGAATTTCCCACGTCTTGAGAAGGTGGTATAATCCCAGATTCCCTTGTAACATGGGAAGAAAAAAAGCTGTAGTACTGCAAATTGAAAAGCAGAAAACGTTGCGTTGTTTGGGTTCCAAAACTGCCAGTTTTAGACAAACTGTGCCTACAGCTTGGGTACCTTTGGACACTGAGCATGAGCTCCTTAGCTGGGTTTTGGTGTGTGCAAAAAGAGAATTATGAGTTATAGTATGTATTAAAGTCAAATATACTCTGAGAATTTAAGTGTCTGTGCTATTAAGTAGAACCGTGTGAGGATTTATTTAGTTTACAGTTGACCTTGGACCCTTCAATTTCTCTTAAATCTTTTTAACTCTAGCCCAAGGTTTTATACATGTATGTTAGAAAGAACACACTTTAGGATATCTCCTTACAGTTTTCACTCTTGGTTTGGTCAGCAACCAGCGTGTGATGTGCGCTGATCTCCTTTTGCCCACAGAGACAAGCAGGAGAACTTAAGAAACACTTAAAGAGTCCTAGAATGCCAAGCCCTACTCAGATGAACTTCCTGATAGACAGAAGTAAGACCAGAGATTCACTTGAAATATGAAATATTTTCTAATTTTAGTAATGTATTTACAGTTAAATTCTTGCTTTAGTTATTTGATTAAGTCATAGAAGTAAAGGATAAATTTTCTTAGATCAAGGAAATAAGAAAATGGCTATGACTATTTGTATTTTTATTTCTGTGCATCAAGAGATTTTTAGTAGCTCTGTCGATGTGTGCATATACCGCGACCTTGCAACAGTATCTGAGAGGGAAATTTTCCCCTGTGGCTGTATGTGTAAGTGTTAAAAAGAAATGTAAATAAATTTATGAAGATAATCCTGAAATGGTATTATCCTGAATGAATATGAACAATATGAAAAGAAATCAGAGGTTAGAGATACAGGTGATTCTTTAAATTACAGATTTACATTACATTTAGGTCATGTTCCCAAGCTCAAAAGAGCAGCAGCAGCACCTGCTTAGCATCACAGGACATTACACAGCAATTAAGTAACAAGAATGTGTTATACAATAATAGGAAGTATAGGGAGGCAGAATGTAAATAAGTCAATTTAAATTTTGTCAGGATGTCAAAATTGTATGTTAGTGTTGGAACAGAGCCATGGAAACTTTAATAACCACAAACCATCAGGGCTTTTGTTTTATTTCTTATCCAGAAGTTGGCACTCTACAAGCCCTCTAATTCCTTGCACATTGACCCTTTATTGACAGCAGTGAAACAACGAATCATTCACCTAATTTCCTCCAGCACCTCAGTATCCCAATGCTGTCATCCCATCATGACTGTATCTCCCGCTACTCGTCACATCAGCATAGCACGACGTTATGTCTGTAAGCCTTTGCAGTTAAATGATTAAAAAAAAAAAAAAAAAAAAAAAAAAAAAAAAAAAAAAAAAAAAAAAAATCGAAGCCCAGAAGAGATTTGGCCTAGAAAAAGGATAGGTAAAGTAACTGGGAGAAAAACAATCCAAAGCAGGTTTCCACTGGGACACTTGGGCTTCTGTGAAAAGATGATATTTGAAAAGCAATAGAGGAAAAAAGCAGAACAGATAAAAATGGACAGTACAACATTCATGTAGAAAGGACCCGATAATTTTTAGCTTCACACATAGTGAACTAATATATCAGTATTAGAGGTGGGATAGTCCTGGTCCATAAAGAACTCATATATGGCACTGATTATATCAAATCAGTGATAATAATAAAAGCAAAGTTGTTCAGAATTGTTACCAATCATTAGGATTGGATAAAACTGAGTGCAGAAAAAGACTCTTGGCAAAATGGTCCTGAACCTATTTAACATGTGGCTCTGTTCTGTAGCAGAGCAGAGACCTGCTAGGAACTGAGAATGTAGCTCTGAAGTTATACATAAGTAAGAATAAGCTGTCAGTGGGGATTGAAATAGTTGTCATAGAACTATCAACAGTGAAATAAGTAATGTTTGGAAGAAAAAGCTAGAGTGTTAGCTGTTTCTCAATGCTGAGCCAAGTTTTCTCCGATGAATAGTTCAGAGTTATTGCCAAATAATACAAACTTCCCGCCCCCCCCAAAAAGCGTACCTACACAGGAGTATGTGTCAGTGTAAATTTCTGATGACCACCAAATGCAACTCCAATTGTTACCAGGTTCCTCAGCTGCCTCAGAGAACAGATTGAAATTTCAGAAATGCTATTAAGGGCACATACTTTTAATGTTCTAGCCTTCCTGCTGTTTTATTTACTTGCCCAGTGGCAGAAGAATAACACTTTTCCATGGTCAGAAAAAGGAGAAGCAGCCTTTTTTTAACTTTGTACCTTTGTACCTGCATTGAAAATTGAAAGGCCATCCTGCAGAAGGCAGAGCAGAAAGTACGGAGGGGACAGCAGCTGCCTCCTGTCCCACAGGCCCAGACATCTATCCCTGCAGGAATGCAGGGCTTTTGGGAGAGCCACCCTCCTTCTCTCACACGTGGTTTTAAGATGCACTGGCAGGCTGTATTTTTGGATATTGATGTACACATGCCAATGCTTCTCAGCGTTGTTTATTCCTAAGACACGTGAGAATTCTGAGTGACTTACCAGCATGCCTTCTATCAGAGAAAAAGGGAGAGAAAACCACAGAAAAACCTTGAGTATTTTTCAGGTAGAGAGAGATTTCAAGCTTTGTTTTCCTGTCATATGGAAATGCTTTTTCTCTGTCATCTCCCTGCATAAAGAAAGTAAAATGAATCTTTTTCCACACCTTCCTGAAGGGTAAAGATCTCTCAATACCCTCCTTTGTACTTCTAGAGGTGGCAGGTTAGGTACTCTCTTCATTGCAGAAGAGAAAACGGTAAGGGGATATTCTAAGGTCAGAAGGATGACAATGGTCATAGACATAAACAGCAAAAGCCATACCTATTTGTGCAACTTCATTAATGGCCTTTAAACATGTTTTATAGTCATTGCTAATAGACTTTTGGTTTGAAACACAGTCAGAGAATGCCAGAATGATTTATGTCAGAAGGGAGCTCCGGACATCACCTGGTCCAAGTGCCCAGTTAAAACAGTGTCGGCTTCAAAATTACATTTGGTTGCTCAGGGTTTATCCAGTGACATTTTGAATTACTACATGGATGGGGGTTTCACAGCCTCTGGGAGCTGCTTCAGTGTTTGGCCATCCTTGCTGCAAAGAATTTTTTTTCCTTAGCTCTTAAAATAATTCCCCTTATGGCAAATTGTATCTATTCCCCCTTTTTGTTTTGCTGTGTACCTCTGAAAAAAAAGAGTCTGGCTGCTATCTTCTCTTGAAATACCCATTAGATAATTGAAGATAGCATTAAGATCCTCCCTTTGCCTCCTTTTCTCCATGCAGAACGAAAGCCACTCTCTCCCCTCTCCCATATGTGTCAGGTGCTCTAGCCCTGCAGCAATCTCACTGACCCTCCGATGAATTAAAGCCAGTTTATCAGTGCCTTTTTTGTATGACTCTACCATCTTGTGACAATATGTGAATGCTGCAAAATAAAAGCAGTTATCACTCTATTTAACTTCCCTTCTTAATCAATTTAATAGCAAGGATATTCAACAAGTTTCTGGGTTACTGGCTGTCAGGCATCCCATGAATTAAAATGACATATTAACCTAACCTGTGTTCCACTGCTTGCTGTTTCATTCACTTTAATTAATAAATAGTTTTCAAAATAATCAAATGTTGCATTATCTGTTACATTTTGTCCTTTTCACTCAGTTATGTGGAATCCTATCTGAATGCCAACAGTAATATTACAGAGAAGATTTCTCACATAACTAGTTTTTCTAATAACTAACTTATTTGTTTTTAAATGGCCAGTTGAAAACAGAGAAAACAAAGACTAAATGAGAACTCTTATTTATACATGAGCAGAATTTTAAAAAATAAACTATACCATGGCTTGAACTAATTTTCTAGAGGATTTAAGTAGATTCATATTTTGTGGCCAAGTTAGAAAGTCCATTGATAGAAGCCCTCACATGAATAGCTAACAAATCCAATTACCACAAACAGCTCTGCAACAGTTCTGCTAATATCAATAATCACTCAGTCCAAGTAAATTGTAACACACTTCCATCTTTTTTTAAATTCCTTCTGTCAAAACAAATTTCTGTCCCTGATTCTTACAAGCAGGAAGTTGCATCCATTATTTTCTGTTTGCATATTCCCAATTTAATTTCATTTCCCACTTCAAGCCCCTTGAAATTGTGTCAGTCACTATTACATGCTATTTCTTTCAAGTTCCTTTGAAGAGCTCGTGTTTTCCTCAAACAATTCTTTTCCACAACTTAAAGGTGGTTTCGAAACTGACCTCTTCTGTCAGGTAGATGCCTTCTTCCCTCTGTTTCCGGTGTCTTTCAGATTAGTCAGTAATTCTTGAGTTTCCTTTTATGCTTTATATGCATTCTTAGAGAACTGGAGTGTTGTCCTGGTCTCCTCATGCAAAACCACCAAGAATAACACATCCCCTCCCTAATATTTCAGTCGCCATCCTGTTTTTTAGGAAGTCTTATGCCCTTTCATATAAATCGTCCTGGCACTTTCAGAAAGGAAAACCTTCAGTGTTAAAACGAATCAAAGTACTGCGTAACCACAGTACTATGTACAACAACGGCAGTAAATGTTGACAGAAAAAAATACTTCAAAGTTGTAATATTACAGGCATGAAAAATAAAAAAATATGTATTTGGAAATCTTAATTGCTGTTAAGCATAGCATCGATGATTTGACAAAAATATTATCACTTTTAAAGGACCCCACATACACCTGGATCTTATGATATCGGGACTTGATGCAGAGAATGTAGCTGTTGCCTTAAAATTTGGAAATGCTAATATCAAAATAGCCTACCACAAAACAAGCTGGTGAGGGCTGTTTTTTAAATGAAGACTTCTGGCTTCTGAGAATCACTAAGAATCTATTATTCTTTTCTTTTCATTGTATAATGTACTGTTTTCCCACTGTTTCCTAACCTCCTCTCTTTAATATGCAAGCATATTTGGAATACAGAATCACACTCCAGAATGGCAGTAATTGGTATGCATGCGGTGTTAATTGAGTCAAGAAATATTCCTTACCAGATGGATTTGGATTTTTCTGAACGCATAATGGTCCTTTAAGAAGCTTAATAGAAAAGTATGAAACCTTTTACAAACAGCATTCCAAAGCAAGATTGCCAAAAGCAAGTGCACATAAATAGCTCCAATAACTGGAGCTGTACTCCTACACCCATCCCCAGTGACAGAGGGGCTGCTGGCCACGCACCGTGGTTTGCATGAGCTTCCTGGTCTGGCTTGATCCTTCAGTTGCACTCGTCTTCTTTCAAACATCAGAAATTTAGGTTTTGTCCTCTTTGTCAGAGCATTAGCATTGGTTAGTCACTGAACATAGCTCCCCACTTTCCACACAAGTGGATTTCTTTAAATCCTGCACTTGTTATGGAAGCAGCTACAGGCTGGTACAAAGACCTGGGCCCCTGGCACTGCACACCTGCCTCCTGCAGACACAGTGAGTCCTGTCCCCAAACCGACAAAAAGGGGAAGAGGAGATGAAATCCAGCAGGACACTGGTAATGTGAGGAGCAGGACAGAGGGACCTCAATTTTACATTCTTTTCTGGGCCAAGGGGCACAGCTGCTTTTTGATACTACTAAACGTTGCAATGGGAGTTTTGATGAGTCTCCTGTGAAGAGCCATCTACATAATACTATTCATTATCTGTTTTCTTTATCTACATTTTCAAAAACGTGTATAGCATATGTTTCTCATCGTTGACTGTGTCCTTTGTTTATTTATAGTTTTGAAAACTCTGACTACTGCCAGACACTATTGAAAATAAACATTTTTAATTGTTTTCATGTTTTATCCTCCCCTCCCCTTTCCACCCAAGTCTGACAGGATGAAACTTTTTTTTTTTTTGCTAAGGATAGAGCTAATTCTGCTACAAGAAGAGGACTAGAAGGAAGTTGTATATATGTTATCAGAATAGTTTTATATTCAGCAGTCTGGAAACAAAGCAAACTACCACCTCCCAGCCCCCTTTAATATAGGTCTCCCCATTCCCAGTATCTATCTTCAGCTGAGGGGTCAGAAGTGAGTATTGAATTGCTCTCCTGCCTTTAGCCCAGACAAATCTAGCTCTTTCTTCTCAGCGTCGCAGCCTCAATACAAGAGGCCATCTTCATTTCCCATATAAACAAATATCTGGACTGTTCAGCACAAGGTAGGTTTTTGTTTCCTCAGGCAGAGAAAAAGCCTTATGCATCCAAAATGAGTTGATCTAACAACTGGTATAAATGATGAGAATGCCACAACTGTGGCATACTCCTTTCGACATTCTATTCATCATTTGTGGTTTTGACCTTGGAAACAGATATTTTTGCTCTGGGTTTTTTGGGGGGTTTTTTGTATAGGTTTAGGAATCTGATTCCAGACCTAGGCAAAATGGGTACAAAATACCAGAGAAAAGTTAAAACACAACTCTTTTCAGTCTTTCTGATCAGCTGGCTTTTGTGGTTCGTCACTCAGATCCGTCTTTTCTGTAACCTGATTTTGAGGTACAAAGCCGTGTTCAGGGAGCTGGCGTGCCTCCTTGGCACCGTGGATTTTACCACAAGAAGTTCATCACTCTAATAGTGATGCATGGCCTAAGCCTCTTAGACAGTATGCTGGTGAACAGGATAGAAAGATGGTCCTCCTAGAAGTCCTGCAATATTATCTACAATTCTTGGTGTACCTACCAGAAGCAGTAAGTAGCAGACTATTCGCCTTTTTAAAATTAAATCTCCCTAGGCAAAGCCATGCTTTGGTAGGTCTTTGTACACTGCCTCGCACAAGAGACCCAAAATAGAGTTGGTGCCCTTCAGGAGGTGCAGTTTTTGCAAAGTGGTATGGGAGCAGTGTCATATAACTTGCTCGGAAGTCAAAAAACAAGGACCCCAAAGAAGAACTCCCTCATCTTTGTTGAGGGAGTGGGAGGGTGGGGGAAGGTTTAAAAAAGGAAAAGAAAAAAGAGGGACAAAGGATATAGATGACCCTCCTCATCTTCCATCCCTATGAGGGCTGCCAGCTCTTTCTTATCCTGCTTTGCAATGGCATAGTGAGGTAAAATCTGCCGGATGAAGGTACCAAGTAAAGGAAAAACAGACATCTGACTGGGATATTTAGGGACAGCCTGTCAAAGAGTGAAACAGTACGGTCCTGATGGAAAGAGGCTACTAACATGCATCTTCTCTGGAAAGATTATTCCCTTTCTTTCCAGAAAAGAGGGAGCAGAAAATATTCTCAGCCCTTAGTAAAAACTATGACTGAGCGTACATGTCTGTTTGGGGCAGTAAGGGTGTTCAAAGAAGGGGTGGATGGAAGGTTCTGCATTCCTCCTGACACGGCTAGGGAGCAGGTAGAAAGCAGGGAGGGAATAGTTAAAGAAAAAGCGATTACATGTTGTTTCTTTGCCCAGTTTTGCTTTGTTTGGATTATTATTGGTCTGGGAGCATAAATTCCTTCTGAATATATTCGTGTATTTTCTTGCTCCTTTTCTGCTGTCCATGTTAGATCCCTTCGTACAAGAGGTTGCAAGTGGAATTTCTGATCTCTACTTCTATGTCTTTGATGACAGAAGTAAATGAAATCAACCTTCCCTGCAGGTAGAAAAGTCAACATCCATGGCCAAAATTAGTGATTCACGATTCAGAGATTTGATCCTTGATCTTATCTCAGCAGGTGGCCACCAACGTGGGGGTTATTCCCTCTTGGGATAACAGTTACACAGTGTTGATGGACGCAGCCTTGTCTATGCTGACTGGAATGGTACAATCACTCAACAGAAACAGTGATGGAAAATTTGACTGCAGAAATTTCCAGCCTATGGTACCCTCAGTACCATTGTTCTTGGAAACTGCTGTTATGTTGAGATAATAGACAAGCTCTGAATTTCCAGAGAAACTGCAAGAATCAGGCACCTCCATCTGCCGATCCTGTCGTTCACACTTCCTATCCCAAACATGCTGAATGAGTGTTCTGGATCGTGTACAGAGCATGAACCATGACCAGCAGCATAGCTGAATACAACCTCTTGCTTCCCTGTTTGCAGAAGAGTGAAACCCTGCTTTCGTCTCCTGACTATACCATCATTTAAAAAGTAATAATTCATAATCCCAATTCACAATACGGAATTACAACTGGGTATTTAGATCTCCCAGGTAAATAAAATATTTCAATGCTATGCTATAATTTAAATTAGTGACAGTATTTCCACTGAACTCAACATAGCCAGGCTGTTACACAGTAAATCTTGACAAAATAGCAGTTAGTAGTCAGGGGTTCCACCGACAGCCTGATCTCCTGCATAAGAGAAACTCTAGGAGTTTACTGAATTATGTCCTAAATAAAAATAAAATATAAATAACTATTCAGAAAAAAAAGATATCCAACTTTGATTTGTGTATTTCCGGTAATGGAAAACCTACTGTTGTCTTTACTAAAATCGGCATAAATGTTAATTATTGACATTTCTACATAATCTGCACTCTGTCGCTATGAAAATTTGCTTAGCTTCAAACTGCAGATATTGAATCATGTTCTACACTTAATTTATCAACAGCAGAGGTATCTAATTTTAAGACCTTATTTGTTATATAGATTGGAAAAAAATACCTTTAACCTACAGATAATAAAGGGATTTAACTTCTTGACTTTTATATGAAGTTTTACATCCTCTTCTCGTTCTTATGATTCCTCTCTGACCATTCCAACATTTTCCTCTAGGAACTGCGAACCTGATATTCAGACAGTTACACATGAGCTGATACTGCTCCTCCTCGAAACCTCACATTTCCACTGACTTTGGTGCAGACTTGTAGCAAACTGGCTTGAGTGACTAAGCAGATGTTCTTGAAATAAATCTCTCTAAAAAAACCCAAAAACAAAACAAAACAAAAAAAACCACCAAACCTGAAAGCTAAAACCAGTTAGGCTATTGCAAATGCACTTCATTGCGCTTTACTGAACAATGTCGGCAAATGCTACGTAGCTCATCCTATCAATACAAATACTGAGTTACATTAAGATATGATGCATCCTGAAAGTTTTACCAAGTGGAAAAAGAAGAAAAGAGACCTAAAAAATTGTTCAACTGTAAAATAAGTTTTCCCTTTTAACCAAAATCTGATCAGCTGATCTTCCTATGACACTTCCCTTGCAGGTAGAATTATATAATTGAATAATTAGGCACCCAGACTCTGTGCGTATGTGGTTGGGGGGATCTAATATCTGTCAGAAATCACACAAAGTAACATTGGGTATATAACACTTCAATTCTTATTAGCTGCTGCAAACAAATCAAGTAGTTACAAACAGCTCTGACTCTTCTTGTAAACAACCTAGAAGTTACACATACTGATTTTTAGAGGCAAGGTAAAAGTTCTCCTACTTTATTTATAGAGGTGGAGAGAGACAAGGATATCCTCTGGGCTACTGCAGCTCAAAACTCAGTTTCCTGCTTCCAACTGTGTCATGAGGAAACAGGAAAAGCAAAAAAGAATATTTACTAAAAAATATTCCTCTAGTTTGTATATATTATGTCAAACTGCCATTTCTACTGGCCATGAGAAAAAAGAGCTTAACATCTAATCTTTCTTGACTTTAGGATATTTTTTATCATAGATTTTTATATATTTCTGAAATCATAGTTAACAGCAGAGTTCCTCTGTGTTCAGAGCACATTTATAGGCTAGGAATAGCTATTGCCAGAGGAAATAAGCAAGGGGGTCAGGGGACAAGCAAATTAAAAACAAACCCAAAATAACCTAAGGATGTACTGCTTTGGTAAATATAAACTTGTTTTAAATGGTCTTCTTGTAAAGGGGATGTCTATATTGGATCAATAAAAAATATATTTATTGAAACTTACAGGAATCCATGAGGTGTTTATTTTCATTTGAAACACAGCCCTGAAATCTGTGAAGGTGACAAGGAGGTTTAATAATGCATTCCCCACCCCCCAATGTGTGTTAATCCTGATTAATCCCAATTTTAATGATATTTTACAGCCTGAATTTTTTAAGTTGTTACCACAACACACAGCAAATCCTTGGCACAGCTGTGAAAATGATCTAATCCTTTACTCCACTTCAAGTAAAAGAAACTAGTAGTAGTATTCAATGTTTTTTCCATTACAGGAAAGAAACTTCCTAGCTATCTTTTGCTGAAAATGCACAGCTGTATTAAGGCTCATTAGAAGGATCACCCACTTGCTTGTTTTTCAGCATAGGTCATGCAAGAGGTATCAGATGGCTTTCAGAAACCATCTAGTTATGTCATTCCAAAAAGTACCACAGTATAAGTAACTCTGGATGTAGACGAACTCAGTCCGTATGCAGGACGAAAACAACTCTCATGATGAGTTGTGTAAACTTGTGGTGAGTTGTTTTCTACAATTTAAAAAAAAAAAAGAAACCAAAAAAATGCAAGAACAAACCACAAACACCACCACCCAAAAAAACCCCACAGACCAAAACACCACCACACAAAACTTACAAACAAACAAAAAAAAAAA
>WKFP01013882.1:278479-293995 GCA_011057875.1 Pterocles orientalis
AAATTTTTCACTATGAGGGTGGTAAGACACTGGAACAGGTTGCCCAGGAAAGTTGTGGATGCCCCATCCCTGGAAGTGTTCAAGGCCAGGCTGGATGTGGCTTTGGGCAACCTGGTCTAGTGGGAGGTGTCCCTGCCCATGGCAGGGGGGTTGGAACTTGATGATCTTTAAGGTCCCTTCCAACCCTAATCATTCTATGATTCTATGATTCTATAAACTGTAGGCCATCAACAGATCAAAAAGATGGTTAATATTACTTCATTCTGAATAAAGAAATATCTCAGGAGATATTGATAGATTAATTAATTTAACTAAAGGCTAAGTATAGACTCCCAAAGGCAATGAGAATCATAAAAGATTATGAAATAAACCAGTCAGTCTGAAGACGGAGACCAAAGATTTGCACTACTGCCAGTGTAAAACTGTTCCGGGGGTTTTTGCATTTGGTTTTAGATTAGCAGTGAAGGTGCCTAACTGACAGCTACATTTAACATTGCCTACCTTTACCATGGGAAAAGAGAGAGAAGAAAGAAGTCAGGAAGATAAAAATGTTACTAGCTTTTTAGCCAGATCAGTATTTAGTCTAGAAATTTATTCTCTAGAAATTCTGCAGATGACATGGACATAAAAATACTTCCTGCTTTCTAGCACTGCTTTTCAGAATCTGAGTCAGTCTTGCCTATGTTCCTGGAAGCATCTCAGTGGCAAGACCCCAACTGGTCTGCAGAGTCAGAAAAAGCCGAAGAGAAAAGATCTAGAAAGGTCTGCAAGAAGCAGCATAGGCAAAGAAATGTAGCCAGGAAATGGATGTATCACTACCAAGACTGTCAGGATATTTGCTTGAATGACAAAAGGAGTTGGGTTTATCAAAAGAAGCACTGTATTTTCTTTTGTCCCAAAGACCTGAACATGTTTGAAAAGGTTTTCTGCCTGTCTTTTTTTTTTTTTTTTAGACTTCAGAGATTAAATTGCTACTGTTCGTCCAACACCTATGTTGGTTCAGCTGGTTCTGGGCCCTCGTACTGGAGTGGGACACATCATTCTGTATTGAGAGTTGTTGCACACTTCAGTCTGCGAAAAAAAAAAATGGGATAGAGTGGGCCAGATATCCTGTGATTGGAAGATTTGGTTAAACTACTTTAAGGAGGAAAAGGTGGAAGTATCTTCAAAGTGAGAGGTCAGGGCAGCCCTCTGTCCCCAAAGCAGGGAGGTTCTTGTTGAGGTGGGGGACGCTGCTGCTGATCACAGTCAGCTCTTTCAGGGACATACTACTCCCTGCTATTCAACTAAGAAGTTCTTCCAAGAAGCCAGCCTTTCTTTGATGAGTTCAAAGGGCTATCAGTCTGATTAGCACTAGTTATATTAGCTGGACTCTTATCTTAGTAAGAGGGAAAATAGTATAAGCCTCCTTCACTGGCTGAACAGCAGGTCCCCAGAAGGAAGGCACTCACACCAGTTTGTCCCTGAAATGGTAGTTCTGAGGAAAGGCTGGTCCTTAACTAACTGCACCTGAGCTTTCGTATCACCCTTCCTCATCATTGTTTATAGACCCCTTTTCAGGAGCCATTATAATACTGACAGCATTATATTAGTGCTCTTAAATGCTTCAGAAATGCCACAGTTAATGGAAGGGGAAATTCTTGTTTGTTTTTGCTGGCCAAGTTCCCTTTTGAGTAAAAAAAAAAAAAGTCATCAGCAAGGCTTGAATTTGGAGCCAGTTTACATGAGTATCACCATATTCATCATTTTAAGTAGCAAAGTATGACTTTTGCCTCTCCCCTCAAATCTCTAACACAAGTATTTCTGGAAAAGGGTTATAGAGGAGCCAAAATCTTCCTAATTATGGAAAAAGTAAACAAACGCCCCCCCCCAAAAAAAAACAAAAGCACAGAAGGAGTTGCCTTATTTAACTCTTAATGGATGATTACAAAATATTTCAGACTCTTCTTTCTCCTCTCCTAGAATTTCTTTCAAATTCCTCCTGTCAACCAAGAATCAAATTCAGTGTTTTAACTAACCATTATGATATAAAAACCTACATATAACTTATACCCTGTGGAGAAAAAAAAGGAGGTGAATCAAACATCAGACATACAGATCTTGGAGTTTATACTCTCAGATTGTTGATAGAACAGCAGATGCACTTTCCTACTTCTACATATTTCTTATCATCAAATTTAGACTAAACATGTTCGTATAAGATAATCAGAAGATAGCAACATCAAGCTAAAACAATAGGAAGCAAAATGATACCGAGACAGAAGAGAAAACACTTTACTCAAGAAGCTAGTTTGGTTTGCTACTATTTCCTCTACGTTGTCTTGCTGTTTTCCTCAAAGATTATTCAAAAGGTTATTGTACTCTTCCCTCATAAAAATTTTCTCCTACTAATCAAGTTAATATAAAGGTTATCAGAGAATACAATAGACTGAACAGACTAAAGAGGAAAAAGTAGGAAATAAACTCACAGTTGTGTGACTCTCTATCACCGTTACACACCATACCATCAATAACCCAAGAGCTTCCTTCACCCTGGCTCTTTCCTAATAAAAGCTCCATTCCCTGCCCTCAAATCAAACTTCAACCTAATACACCTGAGATTAATTTCCTAAAACGTGGAATATCTTACAGTTCTTCTCCGTGGCACACAACTGTAGCAGGCTCATGCAATAAAGTAAGACTGAAGTTAAATAAAGTTCTGATTGTTAACACCAGAGGAGCATTAGGTTTTGCAGACTACAGGGACATAGTTATTTAAAACCTTATTATTATTATTACAAGAGTGCAGTGCTATGGCTGTGAGGTAACTTGCACTTAACTTACCATTTATGTGGTTTTATACTTCATAATAGGAGCTTTATGCATGTATGTTCCTTATTCACCTGCAGAATATGTCTCTCCTTTTCGAAAGTCATCTTACCCATTGTTCAAATAACTTTAAGATGCTTCTGCTTTCTATTATATCTATGACATATTTAGTTGTAAAAACAAACAGTCTAAAACTACCTCTAGTTGACTGTAATACCAGATTTTAGTTAGTTCAAGAGAAAACAAAATTGAAAAAACTTAGACCTGATAGGTTTTGATGGTGAAATGTTTCTAACTGCATCAATAAATCCAGGAAAGAAGCTAACATAAACACAGAACAGTCTATGTAATACATTATAAAAGCTAATAAGAAAAAAAGCCACAGTAAAAAAAAAGTAGATATTATGCTTAAGTAGATAAAACTTCTGAATTTCTAAATGTTTCCTAAGCAAAAGCCTTAAGGAGGCAATGTAATATAACTAAAAAATCCTGTGACAGATTTTTCATTGAAAGGAGGATCAAACACCACATATCCAGCTATGTCTTCACTTTCTAATTGTCCAGTTTCGCCATATGGTCCATGGGTCCGATAGCTCTTAACTCATTAGTATCACTAATGATTATCTGGTGTCTGCAGTCTTCCTTTCACCTGCATCACTTTGTGCATGAGCCCTCTTGTAATTGAAACCAGTCAGCCTCCCATGTGGGCTGAAGGAATTCAAGGCTGAGAGTATTCAAAGTCATCTAAGGGATTTAATTTCAATAACCAATATGCATCTAAATCCCCTGGAGTGCTTTGAATGGCCTCAGCTCAAAATCCAAGCATGATGAATCTCAGGTGAATCTATTAATTGTATTGGTCTGTTTGCTTAAGAAGGGGGTACTCAGTGTATTACAAATAAATACATTCTCCTGCTTTTTCCCCTGGGATTCTTCTCAAATTTGGTACTAGGTCTTTGTGGGAAGCAGATATTCAAAAGTTTCTTGAACATTAAACATGAAATAAGTTTAGATGGCTATTGTGATTCCTTAGAATGGTTACTAAAGCTGTATAGAATTAGTTCTAGTTTTGATATCGTCCATTTCATTTAGTTCTCTACAATTCAAGCTAAAGACAGGGTTAAAAGACAGCATTGTAAGTTTAGCTTTTATCTTAGCTGTGATCATTTCTTCTGCTCAAGCAATATAAGCAAATGCCACAGTTTTTTCCCCAAAGTGACTGTAACTGCCGTGGAGATTACTATTCAGTATACAACATATCTCTTCTGTAATCTGCACATTAAAGCAAAATCTAGAAAGTGTTACATAAAACTTTTCCAGTAGCAGCTGAATGCGTATTAGATGCTGTTAATGTCAGTTGGCAATATAATGTGCATTCTACTGCATGAGTGATCACCGGAGGCAATGCCTTTCACCATCAATCTAAAAATGGTTATGGCGATAAGATAAAGTTAATACTTACACATGTAGGTCTGGAGACAGAGCTCCCTTTTATTTACATGGGGAAACAAATGATCTCAGAGCATGTGTATATTTAAGAAAAGGAAAGAGAGGAATCTCTTTTCCAGTCCTTGCAATGAGACTGGGTTTGTTCACATCAAGAAATGACCCTACAATACATGCTAGTGAAATCACATTTATTTTTAATTCAGTAAAAAAGAAGGCACTTGTCTTTCATAGTGCAGATATTTTTTGCAGTATGTTCTGATTGCAGACAGAGACTGGAATGGATTAGTTATCTAAGGACTATGGAAAATGAAATGTCCTTTAAAGTGTGAGTTAAGCACCACAGAGGTTAGGAGAGCATGTAATGGTAATGACTCAAGCTTCTGCTTGTGATAACTCCACAGTGCCATTAGAAGAACAGGGGAAAAAAAGTTGACATATTTTGTCTTATCTTGAGAGAATGAAAATGCATAGGTTCAGATTGCTGTTGTTCTTACCATAACTGTCACCGTAGGGCTGAATAGGCATAACCATTTTGTGCTAATCATTGTGCGAAACACACACAAAGAAGTTTTTAACCAAAGTGCAGCAGTCTTAAGCAGAAGAAAAGAGACAAGCAAAAAAAGCTAAAGGCAGAGAAGCAGAAAGACATCAAGCACAAGGATGACAAGACAATTCAGCGCTATAAGGTGATTTTTTCAGGGCACCAACAGCATAATTATTTTCAAGGTTTTTTTTAAGATAAGCAGCAAATGACTTGTTACCTACAGTACTTCATGGTAGAAATGGAAATGCATAAGCCTCTTGTGAGACTGCCTGTAGAACTTGTGAAAGTTTCTTGTCACCAGTGTTTAAGATTATCCTGAGGATAATCAAGGGAAAAAGATCCCATTTAATGAGCACAGATTAGAAGATTGAGATCTTTGTTTGTTTTGTCTAATAAAATGGGGGGCATAGTATTGCTGTCTATGAATATGTCGTGGGTAAACACTGTAAGAGAGGGAAGAGTTTTACAATATTAGAGACTGTTAGTACAGGAATAAACAGGTGCAGTGTTGGTGGGCAGTCTCTAGCCACGAGTGAAGGAAAATTTTAGAATATCTCCCCAAAAGAAGGTTGGTTGGAGCCTGAACTAATTATTTTTAAGATTGCATTCAATCCATCTTATATAACATGACTTCTATAGCCGTTTGCTTGCCTGCATTTAATAACCCAAAGAAAAAACACCTTCACTTTTTGTGGTTTGATTATTGGCCAAATTTTGGTTGGCTGAAATTGGGTGAAATGAAGTCCCTACTCCCTTCTTTATATATACATAGTTTTATCATAAGATCAACAGCAGGAAAGCTATACTGTAATTAGAAATGAGCAGGCATCAGCCACTAAAATCAGTGGGGCTCCATGGGATGTAAATGTCTACTCACATGGATTAAAATGTCATGCAGGATTACAGATTACAGTCTCTGACATGTTTAAAGGGGTAAAAAAAGCTTACAATATATCCTGCACTTCCATGGAATTAGTGAGGTTAATGTTAGGCTTCCACAGACAGTAGTTCATCATTTTATCTCGTGAATGAATGGGTTGTGTATGATTAATGAAGCTTACAGATGACCTGCAATGCATGTTACATAACACTGGGTATGTTCTCAGTGATTGGCAAAATCAGTCATTTTACTTATGCTTCATTACTGCTAATAGTTTTATAGCCTCCTTGAAAAACTTATGAAGTAGTAAGGGCTAACTTTTAAGCTTGGTAAAATGGTTTAATAATTTAAGAATAAACATTTAGCCAGGCCCTCCAAGCTGTGATGTTTATCCTTTAGTCCATTTATTTGTGTGTTTTCTCTGCCATATAATTTGTATATCACAGGTTTTACAGTGTCTCCTAACTTTCTAGGAGCCTTTAAAGCATGAAAAGGAATGGCATTTCAGGAACAACATTGTATACCTTTACCATGAACAAGTTTATTTTAAACAGTTCTAAAAAAAAAAATCAGTTACTTAAATTGGGTTTTTTTAGCTTTTTGTTCTGCTAAGATAAGTTACTTTCTGGTTGTATGAATAACGGTGGGCATCTAATAAACAAAGCAGAAGTGTAACAATGTAGTAGATATTTCTTAACAAGTTTACAGCAGTACAGGAGTAATCCTGTACCTTCTAATCATCTGAAATGTAGTTTCCAGAAAAATACATGATCATTCCATCAAAGTATTAATGACTGAGATCAAAAAGCTATAATAATTTTTTAGATATGAGAGATTATTCAGATCAAACTAAATTATTTGCATCCAGGAGGTTTGTTGCATTTTGTTCTTTCTTTTTGTTTTAGGTCTGTATTCTATTCATGCCCAGATAGAGACAGTAAATTTCTGGTTTAGATGCTCCACTTACCAAAAACCCTTGCTCATTTATACTGAAGAAACTAGCAGGTATTCTTATGACTACAGGAGAAAAAGAAAGTAACTACAGGAAAAAAAAATACATGGAATGGAAGGGGATATTTTGAAGAAAACACCGGATGATTCATTGGTGGTGTTCACTGGTTAATCTTCCTTTCTGCAACAGAGGTTGACTCCCTGCATCGCTCACTGACTTAAATGCTTTCATTAGTTTGACACTTATGACACTGCAGTGTTCAAAAGGCATGTTTTGATGCTGAACTCTCATCTCCACATAATCACAATGACCCAAATAGCATCAGAGTTGACAGCTTATCCCCCTTGTCTCGTGTGTTACAAGGCCTCTGTGAGTGGATTTTTGAGTTGATAAACCTAGCTGTCTTCTGTGATTACTTATGTTTCCTTATTTTACTGTTGATTCAAGTCTGAATTTCTTCATGTGTGTCTCAGTTTCTACCAGACTGATTCAAAATTTTTTTGAAAGTGTTCTAGGTACCAGGGGTGTCCAGAAGAACATTATAAGTTTTTGTTTAGTACTGTATTCCCCTTCTTAACCTCAGTTTATGAGATATTTTTGAGATGTTTTGGGTCAATTCTTTGCAGATTATGACTGAGAACATTCATTAAGTCCAGAAGATGATGTTTAAGTTAAACATTGAATAATGTATCTTTGGGATCCCTCTCTGCAGGTGCCCTCTGTTGACAGAGGTATTTTATTTCTGCATAGATTTTTGTTAATCACTTTTTCCATTTGGTTGTATAATTTTCTGGTTGAAATTCAGAAGAGGGAAGTTTGTTTGGGAGACGGCATGGTTCAGCCTGAATAATAAAATGAACACAAAATGGATGCTTCCTCCCTCTGAATTTTGGACTTAAAAGGCACAGCATACAATTGATGGAATAAGCCACAATGCCACAACAAACTACAACAAATGGCTCCAAAAAACCCCACACAAAGCCTTGGCTTTTAAGTTTATGTTACTTCAGTGTTTTTCTAGAGGATGCCACCTTTTCTTCTTTACTTTTCTTGCATATCTCTTTGTCCAAACCCTAATACCTCATTGATGTGTCTGTGAGATCTGGTACAATGCTACATCAGTCAGAGAGAGCGTCTCCTCACCAGTTCTGCAGCTGAATGTAATGCAGTTGAATATAGTCGAATGTAATGGAGAGAAAGAAAAAACAAGAAAAAGATAGGAGTTAAATAATGTGTGAAGAACCACTCCTTAAAGGATTTCTGAAATGATATTATAACAATGTTCTCAAGGAATTTGTGGCATAATGGGTAGGTAATGTTTTCTTACCCCTCTCTGACCTATACAGTATGTTAGTTTAATGCTGTGCTTTGATGACATTTCTTTAAAACTCAGTGAGAAACTTATGTGAAACTTCTCACCACTAGCAAGTGAGAGGCTGGAGTGGTGTTGATAGCAAACAGGCTTCCAGGGGCCACTTGTGTCTCCTGATCTCTGATAAACAGCCCACAACCAGCTCCTGGAGCCATTTCCAACATTGTGTGCAGTAATATCTACGCAAAAGAGGTAACAACAGAGATAAGGCATTTTGAGCGCTGACACCAGTCTGTTGAGCAAAAAAAATGTGGGTTCTCAAGAAAGAAATAGCTAAAGCGCTTGACAGAGTGAAGAATTTACTAATTAGTCTTATAATTTAACCACAATCCCTTCCATGTTAATATTGGCAGGTGGAAGATGAACTTGGGTGTTACTTGCTGTCAGGAAGCCAAAGGACAACACATAGCATGAAACAAATGCTTTATTTGAACACAGAGCAGCCCTGGTACTGGGAGGATCCTGTTAGATGCAGCTGAGTTTTTCCTGTATACACAGATCTTGGATACCTTTTATGCTTGGAACCTGTGACAATTTTTAAAGAAAAATCAATCTCCATAAATCAACAATACAATTAAATACAGCAACAGGTAAAATTCATTGTAAGTAAATGACAATTTAATATTACCATTATCAGTGATTTACAAAACATTAGGGCTCTTACAATCCCATATAAAGTGCTGTTATAAATGTCTATGTGTTGCAAAGGGCAAAACAGACATTTTGCATTTACTGAGGAAACTGGCTTCTAAGTTGCAGAGGATGTGCCTGTCCTTCTGCACATGAAAATAAACCTAAAGAGTGAGTCTTATATAAAATAAATCCCAGATAGCCATAAAGGAAAGAATTTTATTGCAATGTTTGCAAGCTGTGGTTTAACTGTGATGTAATTGTATGTAATTTTGTTTGGGATCTTGGTCTCTGGTGTCCCGTGCATACATGAGAGTCTCAACTCTCATTTTGACCGTAGTCCCTTGTCCTGATATGAACAGAGTGAGGTCTGAAATTGTGGACTCTAAAAGTGCTGAGATAAGACAGAGTTAGGTACTGAGATCATAAGAAAGAATTGTGAAACATGTTAAAATATAATCTTAGACTACTTTTATTATTTTTGTATCAACTCATAATCGTGAGTTTGATTAGTTCTGATTACTCTAGGTCTTAATTGGTTGAGTGAACCAAGAACATAAGAGCTGATACTGAGCTGTAAGAAATGGTCTTCTGCCTATTATAAACTTCAATTCTGTTGAAAAAATAAACAAAATATAAAGTTTTTACCTTTAAAAAACACAGATTATATTTCCTGAGATAAAATGTAATAAATCTCAGAGGATAGCTACTCTGCTTGTTCTGGAGGGCTTGAATGGTAATATAAGAAACTTAAACATCCCCCTTTTTATTTTTATGGGAACTACAACACAGCTATGGTAATGCAAAAATGGCACTTCCTCAGAGACAGCAAGAATTGAGAAAAAGTAAATTGTCAGGCAAGATGCTGTCTCTAGCACTTATCCCTCACTGGGGAACCTTGCCGTTCCTTTTTTCACCTAATGGTAAGTTACAAGGCTAATTTGGTTGTTAGGATAGAAATGCAGCTTTCTGCCTGAGTATCCAAGATGCCACCATTTCCCTAATGAGACTTTAGTTGGTGTCTCCTTTTCTCACATTTTTTTCTTTTGAAATCAATTTCCTTTCCTTTCCAGCCAAAGATAGTGTAACTTACTCTTATGGAATTACAGTATTTTATGAATCATTAAATGAGAACAGCAGGGATGGATGTTTATTAACTGAGACAGCAAATATCTTTGCAGTAAATATTTATGACTATACTTACTTGCAACAAGCTGAAGGAAGAATGTTTCAAATAATTTTCTGTCCATGTCTTGTAAGCAGAGATACTGGGCTAGCCTTAGTCTATGTGTCCTTCCTGAACACATGCATGGAGATAAATAATCCTTTAGCACAAGTACAATAGAGGTGTCACTGGTCACAGGAGTTACTGGTCAGTCAAAGTCATGGGTTTGTTTCACATCCGTGTTGATTTGCAGAGTCAGAGCAGAGCTGAGAAAAGCTTTCACCCTCCCACAGGTTTCTCCAGGCACTCTTGAAGACATTATTAGGGTTTATTGCATGAACTTAATCTGACTACAGCAGTAAAAGACAAATTTAAAATGTTCCTATAAGTACACTAGCAAAAAAGGGAGGGCTAAGGAGGGTCCCCATCCTTTATTGCATGCAGGGGGAAACATAGTGACAAAGGATGAGGAAAAGGCTGAAGTACTTAGTGCCACCTTTGCCTCAGTCTTTAATAGTAAGACCAGTTGTTCTTTGGGTACGCAGCCCCCTGAGCTGGAAGTCAGGAACGGGATTGTACTGTGGATGCAATGTAAATACAGTCAAACTGAATTTTATGGTCAGGTCTATTTTAAAAACACTTTGTTAATGGATACCATAGTTTTTATGTGATGATACAAATAGAAACTCAGAAGTCAAACACGGCCAAAAATTGCTATAGAATTTCTAACTCTATATAACAAGAAAATTTTCAGCTATATGAAATTTTTTTTACTTTATTTTATTTTATTCTTGCAGCATGATCCGTGAACTAAAATCGAAACAAAAAAAGCTGAAATCTATGCTCATGGTTTTCCATTGGAGGTTTGCTGCACCTGCTATTTGGTTTTAATTATTTTGGAATCAGAAGAGACTATTTAATTATTTTCTTGTGATAACCCCTTTAATGGTCATCTCTGTGAGAAAGCCAGGTGGGTAGTTTGAATCAGAGTGCTGACAAAGAGGGCAAGATGAATGGTGAGTTTGCTACAAATGCAAAGAAAGGTAGATTTTTGCATGCAAAGTGGTAATACAGCAGATTCTGTAGCAAATCCAATGCCTATAAAAATGGGCCACAAAAAAAGGGATCATGTTAACATCTTTTCTCAGTGTTGAAAACAGGCCACGTGTAAGTCATTGTGTATGGAAACTTGTCTGAGGGGAGGAGGTGGCAAAATAGGAGGTTTAATCTCCTTCAGCTTTGCTTTGAGTGGGATTCAACAATAAAGACAATAAAGTTTTTTCTTTCCAAAACACCTGCAAAGGCTGATCACTATGTCTTTATGTCTGAAACTTCCAAATAGCTCCTTAATAATATTTTTTCTATTGCCTTTTAAAGTTGATTGATGACATACGAGTCTGAACTTACCTTCTGATTAAGCATCAGAACAGATGATGCACCAGGCGATTTGTTTAGCTTTTTATTAATTCAAACCCACCAGACTGCAAATGGAGAAGAGGGATTCAAAAACTTCTGGCTGATATAAATTTTTTAAAGCCAGATACAAACTTTAGGTATGCAGAATTTTAATCAACTTTTTTCTACCAGACAGTAACAAAAATTTTGGACATCTTTTTATGCCCTGTAAGTTAAATTGTCCAAACTACCCTTAGCTATCTGAATTACATTACCTAAGTGATTTAAGCACTTTTGAAAATTATCCAGTAGGACTACAGACTGTTTGGTCTCTATACCTTTCAAATACCAGAATATAGCCCAGAAGTTTAGACAATGAATAAGGATAAGATTAAGAAGCATGTATGTTCACACAAGCATCTTGAATTTACTAAGACTTTTTGTAAGCAGTAGACCTAGTAAAGCCCATCATCCAGACTGTGACTGCTATTCTGACACTTCCTAACCTTCCCAATAATTCCATCTTGCCTTCTTATTTCTGTTATGGCATCATCCTCTGCAGTATCCACTGTATTTCTGGAAGTACCCTAGATCTCAGCAGCTTCCTTGACTCCTGTCTCCACAAGAAGTAATCCATGCTGCAGCTGTTTCTGAGTGATCAGCCAGTTTTTTGCCTCACTGCTACATGCCAGACAGAACAGAATGGTGCTGAGCCTCACAGTATATGCTTTTCCTGTGTGGAGATTCTAACCCAAGTGTCCTTCTAATGCAGTGTCTATCCAGTCATCACAAAACCTACAGAAACTTTGTGTGTCTGAACATTTTCTCCTTATCTTAGATTTATTTGAAATCAGACGATGCTTTGCAAAGTTCTTTGGGGGAATGGACAGGAGGAACACATATGGCATCATTCCATCCAGAAACAAAACTAAAAAAGAAAGAAGGAAAGTATCCAGGTTTCTCCTCCCAAAACCCCATGAAAAGTTCTGCTTTTTCCCCAGGAAGTATTGTCTTCTTTTAATTCTTTTCTTTCTTTTTTTTTTCCATGGGCAAAACTGCAGTCTCTTCATTTAGTCTGTCATTGCTGTTGTGCCACATTTTTTATTATGCTACAAAGTAAGGGAGGAGGTTTCAGAATGCACAAGAAGTTGTTACAGCCATTCTGGGATGAGTTGGAGGCAGTCAAAAACAGGGATCTTTTTTGCAGACTCATCATTCCATCCATCAATACATCAGAGCTTCATGTACTGAGAGTACTCTCACCTCCCACACCTCCTTTAAATGGAGAGAGCTCAGCTCATTGGGATCAGGGTGATAAATAAGCATATATGATTTGGAAATGTCAGTGAGATTAATAAGCAATTAAATTAGACTAATAAATATTTCATATTGTCATTTAGAGATAAGTATGATGGATATCGGTGGGGCTGATGCCAGTTTTCAGTCTATGTTTTGATTAATTAGGTAGACAAGCTACTGGTGTAGTAGTGCTAACGCATTCACAGTAAAGGGTCATCTTTCAGGACTGTCTCCTTAGCTTTTGGCTTAGAAAAACTTTCAATAACTTCAATGGCAGTGTAAAGGAAGAACTGAATAGAACACCAAGAGATGTAAGTTTCCCTTCTCCCACTCACTGATAGTGTCTAAATCTTTAGGAAAGGGGTATTCAAGAAGTCCAACACGTTCTTGTTTCTCCTGAATGAAAACCCTCTCTAAGATGTCTACACAGTTTGAATAGGAAAAGCAAGAGCAGGAAAGAAGCAGGTAGGTTTGCTGTAAATCCTGGAGAGGAAAAAAGGTGTTAATAATACATAAAGACTTGTTAGTTCCCTGTGGTTTGGATCTCCGAATACAGGTTTCTCTGGAGCCTTCTTGCATGGTGGATGCCTCAGGTAACCTTAACGTGATAGTCTCATCCACCTAGATTGCCAAGCAGCTATGGTGGGCATGAGGAGTTGAGAAGAGAGCTTTTCTCAGTCAGGGTCTTTGGACCTTCATGTGTCTCCAGGCTCCAACAGGCATCAAATGACAGAGAATAATGAAGGTTAGGCTTTTTCCCCTGCTTTGTTCTCTTGTCTAGAGATACAACACTTTTTTCTCTTTACGTATGTACAACCTCTACTACCATGTAGTAGAGGTCAGAATTATTCATCTGTATGTTTCTGTATTAACTATGTGCAGAATTTTTGTTAAATTATAATTAAATGGAATAAAAAGGTTTGGAACCGCTTATTTCAGCAAAAGTGCTGGATCTCCCTGCTGATATAATGGCAGCATTTTAATACCTCTACATGCTGAGCAGGAGTCAATGTTTAATCATGTACTAAGACAGTAAATACTGTTATATTCCTTTACATTTACTATTTTGTATACTCTTGACTGAAATGTCCCATGTTCTAAAATATAAATCATTAGTGAACCTGTTAGTTCCTCTGACCTTAATAATGTGTAACCAGAATTAATTATCACATTGAAGCATTTGCTGTAACTTGTCATTAACTGATTATTGCAGAGCAAGAATGCAGAATCTCAGTGAATTAATCAGTGACCTATATTTTTTGGTGCTTCCGCTTAAATTTAGCCTTGGTCAGAATGACGGAAGATCTGTCCAATTGCATTCTTGTTAAATGTTCTCAACTGAATAAGTCTGGTTACTGTCATTCAGTGAATAAAGGAGTGCTTTCTTTACAATGCTGTCACACATAAATTGGTGTATTGATGGGAACTTTTAATTCATTCAGCTATGTCCACACTAGAGTCTCCCCAAACACTGTGCATGAAGCAGGACCCTGATGTACCTAAAACAATGAGAGCTTTGCCACTGATTATGCTGGGAGCAAGTTTAAATTGTAAATTATTAATCTACATTTACTTCAGAGTGCTCAGCAATGGAAAAAAAATGTTTCTCTGGGAGCAAACCCGTTTGAATGCTGTGATAGACACCAGTAATTCAGCAGTTAAGAATCAATGTGCTGCAGCAATTTACTTGTACCATAATGTATGCCCGGGAGGATGGAAAAAGTGATAACCTCACGGTAAATGACAGTTTCTGACAATAAACAAAAAGGTTATGGTTATTTTGAGAGAGAACTTTTCCTCACTCGTGTTTAAATATACAACCTATTATGAAAATAAATTACACCAGAAACAACATGAAAACAATTTTAAAATAAAACCCACTGCACTAATATGGTATTAATGCTATATAAGTTGCATCTCCTCCCCAGCAGAAAATATAAGGGCCATCATCGATAATGAGGTATATTTTGAACACTGAAGTGTAACATTTAATACAAAATAACCATTTATTTGGATCCCAACTGTGTGTAAAAAGGAGAAAAGATGTGGGAAAAATAAAACAGGTTGAGACAGGCTATGAAAAGTGGAGGCTGCATAACTAGAAGAGTGAGTCTAAGAGATAAAACAAATATATACTGCTGGCTGTTTGACCAATAAAACTGCAGAGCTGCAGGAAAAAAAAGGGCAAACACATAGAAGAGATTCACATACTGATGTCATTTTTTAATTCTTTTTTTTTAATATAGACCCCAGCTGCAAGGATCAAGAATAAAATGGACAAGTTGAGGTTTAAATGGAGAACTTGAAGGTCAAGATTAGAGGTGCAAAAAGGATGATTTTTCTGCAACTTTTATTATTTGACCTTGAAGCTAGAAAATATGTTAGGTGGGACAAGACCATTTTTCCAACAGGCTTACTAACCTGATGAGCATGGCTTTAAACTAGGGTTGATTGGGGTTTGTTTTGGCTTGGGGTTGTTTTGTTGGGTTTTTTTGGGGGGGAGGAGGGGGAGCAGGGGTGGAGATCTAAATCTGAAGAGAAATGGAGAAGCAGGGGACAAGAGAGGGTGACCAGGGGACCACCCGGGGGGAGACTGTTCCTATCCACAGTAAACAAGTTATAGACCGCTTAAGCAAACTGAACACAACACAAATTTACAGGACATGGTAGGAAGCATCCAAGGTGCTGAGAGAGCTGGCTGTCATTGCTGCAGAAAGACTTTCTATCATCTTTGACAGGTTGTGGCAGTCAGGGAGATCCCTGGTGATTGGATAAAGAGAGACGTCACTCATGTCGAGGCCTTCTACAGGCAGCTGGTAGCAGCCTCGCAGTCACAGGCCCTGGTTATTGTGGGTGATTTTAACTACCCTGATATTTGCTGGAAGGCCTACTCAGCCAGCCATCCGCAGTCCAGGAGGTTTCTCCAGTGCATTGATGATAACTTCCTGATGCAAAAGGTGGAGGAGCCAACTAGGAGAGGAGCGCTGCTGGACCTTATTCTCACGAATAAGGAGGGTCTGGT